>JAZHYW010048829.1:0-11275 GCA_037355805.1 Ixodes ricinus
GAAAATGTTAGAAATTCGTTTGGAATATAATGGTACCTCAAAATTTCAATAAGTATGACAATATAGTGAAACATTACACATGTACACTTTTAAAAAATGCCTGCATGTCTAGTTACCCGAAAAAACACTCAAAGAGCCATCACTGCGATCTACGAAATCAGCTCAGCGAATGATGAGGTGTAACATCTGTTTAGACCTAAAAATGAAGTCTGCGCTGTGGCATTACGCAAGTGCAAAACGGTATGCTTGCATTGCGTAATGCCACAGCGCAGACTTCATTTTTAGGTCTAAACAGATGCTCCGCCTCATCATTCGCTGAGCTGATTCCGTAGATCGCAGTGATTGGCTCTTCGAGCGTTTTGTGGGTAGCAGACGCGCAGTCATGTTTTAAGAGGTAAATTCTTCGTTTTTGTTCTAGCTTTTTAAAGAGAATTGCGTTGAGCAGGTTGAAACTAGAACTTCAGTTTTATCGTCCTAGACCCCATGCTAGATATTTCGCAATAGATGTTTGCAATATCTATTGCAAATAATATATATTTCGCAATATCATTCACCAAGGAGAATGCTGGGAACGCAGGTACACGTGCTTTACGCGCTCACTTTATAAATCTGAAAGATCTGAAGTAAATAACCAAAATAAGGAGTAAACGAACGCACGCGCAAAGTGCTATTTGTTTTAGGTTTTTGCTTTAGAAATGTTAGTGCTCCGGGTGGCAGGTGTGCAGCATATGCAGTGCGTGTAACCACCCTCGCTGCATGCTTTTTGATGGATGGGCAATTCTTAAAGTGGCTTATTGGCAGTCGCTTGCTACCCTTTGAAGCGCACAGGGCAGGAAAGGCTGCGGGAACGGGATGGCAGTTTTGAAACGAGCCATCACAGAATGAGCGCTTGCGCTGGAGATGCAGATTAAAAAATAAAAAATATCGTCCTGTTCATTCTGATGAATCCAAAGAACACAGAAAGCGTCATGTGTGCATTACGCGTGCGTAATGATTTGTTGTGTCGTGGTTACCCAATACACTCGTTGCCCCCCAAGTTTATCAGAACGACCGAGACAAGTTTAAATATATTCACGAGTGGAGTGTTTGAGTAGTACGCTTTTATTAGAAGTTTCCATTGGTTCTGCTTTTTCAGAGGGCGCGTGTAGTGCCTTGGGTTGAATTTCAAGGAGCACCATTGTGGTAACGGAAGAAGTCGCGAAGGGAGGAGGTTTATCGCGCTCTTTACGTTATCTATCGGCCGCTGGTCGTCCGTAAAAACTTTACGACTGTTGACTTAATCTACTTCCATGGTTACAATTCGTTGCATTGCGGCAACGAGTGCAAAATGGTCTCCTTTTATTGCGGATGTTTGGAAACATGGAATATTCTAGATTTGACATACGTATATTGTGAAGCTCTTTTAACACCCTGCGTACGGTTGCCACGCTATGATATTAATTAAGCATATTTTTTGCCATGTCACGTTAGTTTTTTTATGTAGATGTGAAAGCTACGAAAGCAAATGTGCAACAGAAGTAAAGAAGAATAGAGAGAGAGAGAGAAGAGAGTGGAATGTGAAGCAATACGAGCAAGCACCGCAAGTCTCAAGAGTGTCAAGTGGTTATCGGTAACAGATATTGTTACTACTGGAAGCGGGATATATTCTTTGATATTCACGAGGACATTTCAATGACTGAAACGAGGCGAAAGAAATAAGTACGAGAACGAAACTTTATGGGGCAGGGGACAAATTGCAAAAGACGCGTGCGAGTCTTGCGGACAAAAATAGCACGACGAATAGCGGGTTGGCGGTGTAGCGTTGGAGTGCAAAGCCACTTGGGTGAACAAGAGGACGGTACTGTTGTGAGTCTTTTCGGTCTCCACTCTCCCGGGCCAAAATGGTACTTGTTAAAAACGAGCTGCCTGCATCATCCATTGCTTCAACAGAAAACAGCGTCATGCCGTCGAGTCGAGAGCGGAAGAACGCTGCCGCCTAAATTGAATCCCTCACTCCATGCATAAAGATAGCAAGCGACAAGGCGTTTAGGAAATGCAAAGTGCCCGACAAAAAAAAAGAACACGTAGAAAAAAAAAAGCTCGTTTAGAAAGACACGGGCGTCTTGAACTTATATCTGTTGTTTTTGTTTCTTCAGACGTCACGCTGGCCGATTTGGAATCCAATCTTTCGTGTACGCATCCCGAAGAGGGTCGGCAGCAGGAAACCGCCAGCCACAGGAAAAGACCGGTATCCCACGTGAGCCAGACACGGTTGAGTGGTGTCTCGGGGGTAAGGCGACCTCTCGAAGAAATCACGTTCCATCGAGCGTTAGTTAACCAGCTGAGCTGGAACGTGTCTCGCAACCTCGCCTAATCCCTGCTGAGCGCTATTGTATGGTATGTCCGAATAATGTTGCTTTTGGATTAACAAACGCAGGTCGTGGCGAGACCCCGAGCATCTAATTACCGCTCCGCAGCCAATCAGATGGCGGTATTGGCCGATAAGAAAGCCGAAGAGCCAATCATGAAGAAGCATGAACATAATAAACCACGCCCTTCATTTCTTAAACTGTCAGTGACTAGGAAATAATGCAATGTGTCCCCGATGATGCCATTGAGGATTAGAATTAGATGCCATTGAACGCTGTTCGTGCATATTGCGGCTTTCCCAAAGAAATTATCAATTGTTTTTTTTTTATAGCGCGCTTTAATGTATTTAATATTTTCAAAAAGGGTTTCAGTAAAGATAAAATTCCAGATTATATTCTTTTTTTTTTTTTACATAGAGCAGCCTTGTTTGGGATATGGCAAGAGTGGGGTTTGTGTCCAAGAGTCACAATATCATAAAAACAAAATCAGAGTTAAAAAAAAGATCATAAAGACCGGATTAAGTGATGAGAACAGCTAACGGGTGCCGTAGCAAACGTTACCGGGTCGCGAGTTTCAACCTTCGGATACCTGCGGTCAAGCGATTTGAAGTCGGATCACGGAGGGCGAAAATGATAACCCTCCAAGCGCGAACTATATTCGCTTTGCTAGGCGAGTACTGAACGCGCCAAACACACGGACACATAAATTGGTTTCTTCCCGATGTCTTTCTATCGAAAATGTGTTTATGCACTCAATAAAGGCCTGTGGTTTTAATTCAGTTGACGCGACTCACGTCGCTAAACGAATGAATGGTACGGTGTCGGCAGGGTGGATATGTGATGATTATAGAGCTTGAGACAACAACCGCGAATTTGACTGCGTTTGGTAGACACAAGCACAGTAACACCAGATGAAAACACCTACGTAAGAGTTTTTCAATATGTACTCACATCGCTCCCATTGCCGAGCAAGCGAGTGAAAAACAATTGACCAAGACGTTACTGGATGCCAGAAAACACCAGTAGCCCAGCACGTTTCGTTCAAGTGCCTCATTCAGCAGAATAAGACTAAACGGACTCGACGGGTCTCGGAAGCACTTTGAAAGCCCGGGTGTCCACGCAAGTGCAGAGTGGGACTTCCATTAACGTGGTTCTTTGCTGCACGCACTGTTACGCATGCAAAGACCGCCCACGGTGGCCTTGCGCGCACGCAACGCCACGTAATCCCCCGCGCACGCTCGTGGGCGAAAAGGCCGGTGCAATCAGACGTTGCTGCTTCGAGAGACAATGTGTCCTTTGCAGTGTCGTACATCGCTTTGGACCGACGTCCAGAAGGCCTTGTCCTACAGACGCATGGGCCCTCATCGGCTCTAAGCGTCTTCATTGATTCAAACAGAAGGTCACGTGCCTATCGGGGTTATCTCCATCGCAGGTGGAGACCGTCCGCTTTAGGATGTATGCGGTATGCCGCGGTGTGCAAGCCTCGCTAAGAGCCAACCTAACGCAACTCTTGACCGGCGTGTCCCAAGACAATTCCGGCGACAATGGCGGTTACCGTGCAGAAAATCCGGAATATTAAATGTCTCGAGCTGAACTTCGAAGCTGGAATTGAGCAGCAACACCTTTAGAGCACGCACAAAGGGTCTCACAAAAACGGCTCTAGTTGCTTCGCCAATTAATGATCATGGTCGAATGATTGCTAAGTCTAATGCTAGGAGTGGCCAATAAAGACCGATTACTGTCAACATTATCATAAATGTCTAGAAAAGAAAAGAATGTCGAAAGTAGCGTAAAATGTTTCATTTTACAAACAGTATAGTATGTAGGAATGGCCAGTTGTACACGCAAATGACAAATATTGAAAACGAAACACGAGCGCAGGATATTTTTGTGATTATATGCCTTAAATTACACCTCTCTGCGTAGTGTTCGGAAGCTTATTTGGAAAGGGTCTTACATTCAACGACTCTGTGCGCCATTCAGTTTCGGTCTTCCTTTCGCGTGTATCGTTTTATTTTATATAGAAAAATTATTTTCGCGCTCTATTTTCACTCGACAGTAATGCGTTATTTTTAAGACGATTCCCCTTCCTCATCTTCGTTTTGATTGACCATACATGTTTTTCCGTGACTTTTCCGAAGAAGCGCACGAAGTCCTTCTTTTATCGATCATCTCGCTCGCCCCCACCCTTCAACTTCCTCGATAGTTTAAAATCCTCCTTCCACAAGACGGATTCAACGGATGGAAGTGCTCACGGCACGCCAGGAAGCATTTGAGGAATCCCACACCGCGTTTTCTATTAATAGAGGTATGCACGACGACGACCTTGATGCTACGGTCCTCAACTGAACATCCCAGCAGTCCTGGCCGCCCAAGCAGCAGCTCGAACGCTTTAAAACTAAGGGCGTAGCGGCGATTTCCTCCGCTTTGTCGGGGATGTCGGACGGAGAGGCATGCACTTCTCCACGCCCGTCGGTTCGCTTATCAAGATTGCTTTATTGCGGTCACAGGCTACAGCGTGTGTAGCCGTGATGGGAGAAAGTGGCCGCGCCGCCTTTCGCGCGCTTTCTTCGGAGCCTTTGGTAACGCGCGAGAGCGATGAAAACGATGGCTTCTGTCGACGACGCGCCGACGTGGAATGGTCTACATTCTTCGCGAGATCCTCCAGGGGTGATGTGGGAAGTCCGGTTTCGCCTTATTTTTATGGGCAATATCTTCTTAGATGACCCATTTCGGGGTCTGAGGGCCTAAATGATTTTAGATTTTACAATACACGAATTGATAAGGAAGACCATATAGGCAGCATATATTCGTAGAAAAACACACTCCCACTATTTGATTTAGCATCCAGCAATGTTACATGAAGTGAAAAGTGCGTAAAAATAAGCAGAAAAGACTAGAGGTGCTGACAACGATGACAAGTCGCAACTGAAATCGAATAGAGTGGTGTCATGCCTATAGCTTTCACACTTCTTAGGAAACCGGTTGTTGTGATATCCTTTCCACTGTAAAGGTCATGAATGGCGCTGTGATATATCACTATGAGCCGGTACTTGAACATCCCTAAAACAACGACAAAACGGCAAGCTTTTTTGAGTGCCTTCCTTCGTTGCTATGTACATTTTGTGGTTTTTTCGTAGTGCAATACAGTTTGCTTGCTGTCTAAGGCACAATGTCTTGAAATGAATGTCATACCGTGCCTTGATTCTGCGGTCATTTAAGCCCACACATATTTTACACGTGTTTTTAGTCACATTTGGGTTAACTCCCTACTCTGTACATACCGTATACAACACAAGTTGCCCACGAATTTATGCTTGGTGATACTATCAGGGCTTATACAGCGGTACAATGTACACCTTCCCTATAAGCCATCAGATACGTGCAGGCAGAGTTTAAAACACGAGTTAACGGTACACAGCTCACTATAAACGTGTTTCTCAGCTCGACAGAAACATTCTAATTTTACTGATTGAAATAACTTATACGAGGGGCGCACCATATTCATTAACATTCCCCCCCCCTTTTTTTTATATGTCGCTTCAGGTTATTTGGAGTTCTGTACACATGTCCACCAACTCTACAGCCTCCCTTGTAGCCGAATGCCCTTGTACCACCTGTGTGACAATCTCTCCATGGCCTGCTGGAACCACATTTTGAAAGCGTGTCACTCCTACGCCTAGATAGCTGCTTCCAGCTTATCAGTGACTGCGAGATAACGTCCTTGCAGTGTTTTTTTCATGCCATTAAACAGGTAATAGGCACTGGGGGCTCGGACCAAACGTTTGGCTGGTCGTACAACACGTCGGAAAGCCGGTCGAACCCAATCAGGCGCCGGTCGATCACTGCGTCGTGTGCATTCGTGAGGCCGATTGGACGGCACATGTTGGGTTCGGCAATCGTTTTGGCACGTCGTATGACCAGTCCGACGTGTGGTCGCGCACGGCATGGAATGGCCAACCGGCTCCCAGACTTGTACGTGACACGTTACGTGACACGACTGTTACTGCATTTGTACTACGAATCGTATTAGCGAGCGCGAATGTTATCGCTTTTTGAATCAAAGACATTTGCGAAACAATATTACTTGGCTGACACTTGGTTCATAGCAACTGGACAAACGGCGATGCTTGTTCGCGCTAAAGGTAGACTTGTACGTAATGAGTTACAAGTAACGGATTACTTGTAATCAATTACATTTTATTGTAACTATTGAAGGACTCAATTACTTTTTCTGCGGTGACGTTCGCTGTAACTCAATTGCATATTTTTTTCGTAATCAAATTTACGTTTCTGAAAGAGCTAAAACTATTGAATTGAGCTTTTTACGTAAAACGAAATCGCTCTGTTTGCCCGCGCGTCACCCGACTACGTTGCACCAACGTTGAACACTTTTTGACCCTAACAACTAAAAAAAGACACCAAGGTACCAGGAGGATTAGAATGTCAACGCGCGCAGCAACGTTATGACTGTCGAGCTGTCGAGAGGGCCTCATTTCCTGTGTACGGGATATTACGATCCCGGTTTGCCGCGCATAGAGGACTGTGTTCTGCACTGACCTCAGCGTCCGCCGAAATAATTTGACTGCGTTAGAGAGTTTCGCTCCCTCGAAGCGATATGGAACTGTCCACAACGCAGGCCGCGCCGCCCCATCAGCCACGGTCTCGACCACGCGTTCCGACTGGGTCTTTCATAATGGTGGAGACTGTACACCCGAGTCCTTACCTGGGCTGTTCCAGACATCCTGTTTTGGCTTTCTACAAACCCCCCTAAAGTCGGAACGATGGTGGAAAAAAGCGACTCGGCGAGCGCTTCCGTCATGACTGCACTCTCCGTTTCAACTTACGATGGACCGCAGCGAACGCCATAGAAGCCACCCCGACCAATCAAGCGCTTTGAACGTATCACGTGACTAAGCGTCGCTGCGTGCAGTCCGAATTTCATATGACACTCGCATTGGCTTCGCTGCAGCTCGTATAGCGTTCTCTGCGGTCCATCGTAAGGTGAAACGGATAGTATAGTATATAACCGGTCTTATTCTTCCGTGCAAAACGAAGAAGCTTCTATAATTTGAGATAAAAGGCTTCTGCCCTACAGCGGAGGCTCTCGGCTGTAACTTACACGAGCCATTACCTCCCCCGTTTGAATCTCCGGGCGGCATCTCGATGCTATTCTGGACGGCTGCGCGGGTAGCAGGAAGCCACGTCCCGCACCGCCTGGTCCTCCGTCGCAGAGAAGAAGCCAGGATTCCAAGACGGCACGATTCGGGTGGTGGCATCTTGTGGCCTTTACTCTTCATACAAAAGACTCCGAAACACAAGAAAACAAACAAACAAACAAACAAACAAACAACCAACAACGGCAACAATGCAAACACGTTTTTACAAAAAAACAAGAAAAAAACATCCTAGACCAGACGTTTAATCGAGAGATCGTATCAGTGAGGAAACAGCGCTGCATGGGTTTCCCCATTTGTTATGGTTACCGCCTGCGTATTTCGCAAGCGTACGTTAGTTGAGCGTGCCTCGGAGTTGTTATGTTTGCGTGCATTCTTATTTAACTTCGAAGGGCACTAAAAGAACCTCAACGACCTTCCTGGATAGTTGGAGTCAAGGGAATAGTTTGAGTCAACATTCTGTTTTTTTATCGCGTTTTCTTCCTAAACGGCAGAAGTACATATTAGATACACTTTTGATTGTATTTGTCGAGTAATTATGTCTTTGTTGTTGCGTTTGATATGTCGCCTCTTTTATTTATTAATATTATACGCGTTTATTGAACATATGTTGGTCGATTAAGTTTTCATGTTAATTGGTGAGTGGTGCCTGAGCGAGGTTTTGTGTGTTTTCTATCGAATTCATGCATTCCTTTCAAGATTCCTTCTTACGCAGTGCTCTATATAATCCTGTAAGGTATTATAAATAATTAGATAAACGAATAAACGATATAGGATAAATATTTGATTTCGGTTGACTTGTGGACATCGGTTTTTAGCTCAAAAGGAGCGGAACCTTTCGTAGCAATCATGTTTAGTGAAACACAAGCTAATCATTATTATTGTATGGTGTCGTTCCAAGGATATATGTAACGATGTAAATTCATGAACCATAATATGTAAACCTAGCAGCTTTTTAACCGTGATGTACAACTTGGAAACCGACGGTAATAACATTCTTGTATTATGTCGCAAGTTGTTTCTTGATTACAAACAATTTTGTCTATGTTGATTGTTATTTGAAAGCGTAGATAACAATGCCGGTTAAACTTGAAGGAGCACAATCATTTTATAGTTCTCTAACACGAGTGAGCAAGCTCGAATATATTTATATGTTTCTATCTCTTTTCTTTAATTCGCTTGTGTTGTTTTCTTGCTGCCTGATTTTTTATTTTCCTGGTTTAACAAGGAATTATGTCAATACTAACAAATACTTTTTTCTTCAACGCTCGAGCAAATTAAGAAATAAATTGGTTCTATATTTTGGTTGATAGTAAAACAATTCATTGACTTTAGTGGAAGGGGCAAACTGAAAGACTCGAAGTTAGAAAACGTGTATAAACCAATATATGCTCTTTTCAGGTGCATCTGTTCAAATATTGTATTGTCGCAAAAAAAAAAGAAGAAACGGTTAAATTGAGGTAGTGCAGAACTGTACTGCGAAGCACATGACAACGCGTTGAATATATATCTTATCAAAGGAGAAGCTGTGAGAACAAAAGAAAACTTAAATAGCAATTCTGCGCATTATGAATGCATGTGTGCTTATGACTGTCGGTACGGCACGAGCAAGAAAAAATTAAACAACTAACAAGAAAAAATAAAAGTCAACATTATTTGTTTTGAAGACGAGTGTTTGTACCTTTGCTGTGATCATTGTCGTATCACGAGTTCAAAATAATAATGTTTTCGTAGGCACTTATTATAACTCTTGTTTTCAGCATTTCACTCCAGGGTAGAGTCGCATGCCAGACATATCTTTCTTAATGCACGCTTTCAGCTCCCTTACACCAGTTTGCTGCTACTGTCTAAAACACATATTGTTTCTTTTGCACTTACATTACAATATCAGTTGTGCACTTGACGAGTATCTTCACATTGTAGCAAATGTGTGACATTCTAATATAATTATTATATATATATATATATATATATATAATACGATGATGTCGTAAGGAGTTGAGCTGAGGAATGCAAGCGTCGTGCGGCACTCTGATCGTTCAGGCGCCAAAAGACATTTACCTCGCCAACTTTCAGCGAATACTTGGCACCCACGTAGGGCGTTCAACACCTGTCCTTCAAAGCGACACGTCTCAATACTCAAAGGCGGGACTAAGGTGTGGCGACGGCGACGTAGGAAGAAAGTCGTATCGCGTTGAATGACATCTTCAGGGATGCGTCAACGAAGGTGTGTACAGCGATACGCGAGCCTCCACGTGGGAATGTCCGCGGGTGCATGCCCGCGTTCACTGAGCCTTCGTCTGCCTCGATGGTCACATCTGGTTTCCAAAGCAGCCTCTCTGCATTCATCGCGAGGTCCGGCCGTCATCGCCGCGCCCGGGAGCGCCAGCTTTATTTACGATGTTCCGCGGGCACCGCCTTTAGACGCGCTGCACATTTCATTCTTCTTGTTTTCATCGCGATGTCTCGGAATCCGAGAATTCGCACGAGTCGTTGGCTTCAAGGCTAAGCGCTGCTCCTTCCATGCGCGGAATGTATGTAGGTACACCTCGTGTCATCGCCGATGGATTCGTAGAAGGATCTGCGTAGATAACAGATGTAGATGACGCGGTTGCACCGTGTGACTTTAATACCGCCGCGTGCACGAATGCTGAGGAAGGTTCAGGAGTGGTGACGGCAAGCTTCTGGTCCTGGACGCCAACGAAGGGGAGAGTCACGCCTCGTTCCCCTCGCATGTGTCTGCTTAGGCGAATGCTCCGGTGCTCGCGAAGTGTGGAGGGGAGCTGTCGACACTGAATGTCAGTCGAGCGCGCCGGCATTCTGAAGAAACTCCGGGGGGCACGCGCGTGTTGAACAGGGTGTTACGCAGATTTATTACTTAAAGTCTGTCAAGCGATTCCTCGACAGACGTATCTTTACCTCGAGAGCTGAAATATTTACTCGAATGGGCATGACAGAAGTTAATTTGTGCAGCAAAGCCCGCAGTCAACCGCTCGGAAACGAATGGAGTTTGTTTCCGATCGACGACGCTGCTTTTGCAAGGGTAGTAGGCGAGCATCTGAACGTTGTTTTATAGCGTGTCCCAACAGCAAGAGTGCAAGACTTGTAATAAAACGCATCATACACTTATTAGAAAAATGCTGATATGTATGATATATGTATATATATATATATATATATATATATATATATATATATATATATATATATATATATATATATATATATATATAGTTTTTTTGTTTTCGGTATAAGGTACGCACACTGCAATCAATTGTGGAACAAAACATTCGGCAAATGTTCATTACGACTTTGCTGGGAAACCCCTCCTCTTGTTGCGAGAAACATTTCATTTGCCAAGTGTGTTTTCTTTTTTTTATTCTAAGAAGCGAGTTGATTGTATTATGTTAGACTTTAGTAAGGCTTTTGATACCGTGACCCACTCTTTATTGCTTTTAAAACTCTCATCTTTAGGTTTACCTTTTTCTGTCCTTTGGTTGGATCGCAGACTATCTAACCGGTCGCTCACAAAAAGTAGTCATTAATGGTTCAGAATCTTACTTTATTTCAGTAAAGTCGGGTGTTCCCAAAGATCCGTGCTTGGTTCGCTGCTGTATTTAATCTATATAAATTATATATGCTACGGAACTACCTCCAAAATAAGATTATATGCAGATGATTGTGTGTTATACAGGGATATAAATAACCAGGACGATGCTGCCGTTTTACAAACTGACCTTGATCAAATAC
>JAZHYW010048832.1:0-64528 GCA_037355805.1 Ixodes ricinus
TACGCTGACTGACAGTGACACTAAAAGCTCAGAGCCACTGAATATGGTTCTGTAAGAGAAGAGGAGTGCAAGCTGGGATGCCATTTCTTGGCAATTACAAGGAAAGAAGATGCAAGCCTGAACATTTTAAAAACAATTTCAAAGAATAACAGCAAAAAAAAAAAAAAGGTTTAGAGTTGTTAAGAATAAGTTTTGGTGCAAGCTGTTTGAAGCAAACACAATATCTTGGTGCAAAATGTACCACATCGGATGAAACGCAGATAGCGGGACAAAAAGCACGACCCAATGCAAGTTCCACTTGTTCTCAATGTTTTTGTAGATTTCAAAATGACCTTAGAATGTAGTCAATATTCACTAACTACACACTGCAACAATGGTGTCAGAATTAGAACTATTACTGACGTGGGTATTCCGAGAAGCTCAGGAGAGGAGGTCGTTTCGAATCTGTCATCTGCTATCGCTGCTTGGTTCTCGTAGGTAGCGTAGAAACAAACACCGTTTCCAGTAATTATTTTTATGCTTCCGCCGTGTCGTTCTATGCACTGAATAGAAGAAGGATTCTACCGTTAAAAAATCACTTTGCTTTCAAACATAACACCGATTTTACGCTGCAGCGCAAAAAAATTTATGGTGGTCCGCGTGCTGAATGACGAAAACGACCTCCTTTTGTCCGCCATTTTGCCTGGCCAGCGCGCTGTCTATAGTTCGCTGGAGTCACGAATACCCAATTTTAGCACTTCTTAGTGCCAACGTCGGCGCAGACTACACAAGAGTTTTGAATGGCGTTCTTCCGCCGCAACCTTAAATCCAGGCATCTTGTACATTCAAAGCCACCACGTAAAAACCTTTACCGCACGCGCTATTCGCAACTCCAGCCCGCCGCTTGTCCTCTCAAGGACGAACGAAGAACCAGAAAGGCGGGGACGGCGGCGGAGACGTGGCAGGGACTGCCAGCCTTACCGAATGGCTCTGGATGGCATGTTCGTGCATCACGCTGTTTTAACTAAAACAACCGACTGCATTAAAATAAGAATGGCTGTGTTCCGCTTTGTAACGGCGTTGCACGAGGGGACCGGAATGTCTAATTCAATTCAAGACTTTTCGTAGATTGCATTCCCAACTTTCTTGGACACCAACTAAACTGAGAATTTCAACTGAAGAACAACAGAGATCGCAATGTTCCCCGGGAATATTTTAGATGACAGTCATAAGATATCAATAAGCAGTAATGAAACTCTTGAATGCGTATAAAATGCTTATTCCACTACAATGCAATTTTTTTTTTTCATTGAATTTTGGGGGTTACTTTTACGAAATTGTCAATTTTGGCATTTCTTGTCAAAAGATCGGACTGTTTCCAAAGGCTCTAATTGTCTGGGTATGATAGAACAAAAATTAATTGCAATTTTGATATTTCCCTGAAAACTCTTTATTCCACGGAATGTTGGCCGTGCATATGCTGTGGATTTCGGGTCCTACGGTCGCCAGCTCGATCTGTGCCCAATGTGACGACAAAAGCTCCTGCCAGCAGTGCAAACCTCTTGCGTGCAATCTACAAAAAGTCTATTCTTTCTCAAAAGTAGACGAGAGCTGCTCGCTCAACAGTGCGTTGAGCGATTGACAAAGGGAATGAGTTTGCTCCAAGCACTTAAAAAAAACAGACTATGCATACTTGCCATTGGGTAATTATAAAGACAAGTAAAAATGCTTGCAGCAATGTTAAGCACATCTGTGTAAGCCAGCAGCTTGTGACGAGTGCTTACAACAGACAGTTTTGGCGAGGCAGGCCGCGACACTGCGAATAACATGGTACGCAGGTAGAGTATTGGCGACGTGCGCCATCGAAAGCGTTGCTGTGGTCGGCCTTCCACAATTGGCCGAGTGCTGACTATGACGTCAGCAAAGGATTTCTCGACGGAAATAAGAGTAATGTAAGAACTTCAATTATGACGGTGTTGGCAGTGTTGGTTTCTAGAGCGCAATGATTTCAAGCTACCACACTGCTCATTACAAACACCGCCGAACTTGTTGTTCACAAGGTCACGACGTCACGAGAGGAAACAGTAGGAGGGCGCCACCAAAACATCTCGCCGCTAGTACAGTATATTAGAATATCTTCTTTTATAGAGCAATAAATAAAAACACCAATTACACTGATGGCATTAATATGCAGTTTTAGCATAGCGTTACCACAACCACAGGATACAGTGGGCACGGCAACGCTCCTGTCTCGTGCTGGAAATCATGCTTCAAAGGTGCAGCGCGAGATACCGGTTGCAATGGCGCACTGAAAGGTACCCTGCATTTACGCCAAGCTAAAACAAACTATTTAGTAACAATGGTGCAGATTGTTAACGAGTTGCAATGCACTAAAACTGCGACCATGTGGTGAGTTGTGATGAGCCTCTGACGCCGGCCGTGGACCGCAGAAGTGCTTGCTCCTTAGACAGAGCACGGCCTTGGAGCGCCGGTGCCATTAGAAAGATTCTGCGGCGCCGATGAAGCAAGTGAAGACGCGAATTTTCCCAGCATTGTTGAGCGGCAAAGGGAGGGGGTAATGTCAACGTTCGCTAATGAGCGGAGAGGGGGACGCATGCAGATTAACGAGGCTAATTTCTGCAGGGAAGCCGGGCGCAAGGCGACGAGTTTTGGCAGAACATACGAGTATTTTACATTTCGAGCTGGATTCGAGAAGTAGAGATGTTAAAATGAAATTGAACGTGGTCCAAGTTCTCAAACACCTCCAACATTACGCGTAGTAACAGGGTGCTGCCAAAGTGGGATTTGATGTAACGCGAGTCATCTTTGAAAACATTTGTTCTGAATTTATCGTCAGCACACGACAAGGGAAGAGGCTCTGTCAACGCTTCCTAGTCATTACGCCGTTATTGGCAGGTCGTCGGGGCTCTCCCTTCTTCGCGTGGTGCGGGCAGTGGGGACACCTGCTCCGAAGAGAGACAACAAGTGCTAACACCGAAATCCCTGCAAAGTATCACCCGTAGAGCTATCGCTTTAAAAAATGTCTTTAACTCGAGTAATATTTTGGATTTTCTTAAATTTGAGAACATGATGAAGCAGTCAACTGGTCGTGTCCGCTTGCCTTGCCTCACAAAGAGCGGCCCTAGTGCAGCGATGCTACTGCAAAATTGTGATTTGGAGCAATTTTTGGAGCACCTCAAAAACAAATTCTGTAGCACTTTTGAGCGCTTAAAAATGGCTTCTGGAGTGCTTTGGAGCACATAAACATGAAATTTGGAGCCCTTTTGAGCACCTAAATATCTCTTTGCAAAGTACTTTTGAGCATATTGTTAAGAGAATTTTAAAGTTAAAAAATCTCCTACCAAGTTTTGTTTTTTCTTTCCTGTATACAGTAATGCCATTTTGTAATGTTGGTCTCCACAGGCTTCACTATGAAATCCTAAAATTTCAGAGAAATTCAACCACAGGGATTACTAAACAGATATTTTTTCATATAAAAAAGTTGACACAACTGTTGATGCAACTTTCTGTGCATTGTTTATTTTGAACACAAAGAACCCATCAAAGGCCCGTCCCTTAAAGGGGCACTCAAGTGGATTCTGAAATCATATATTTATTGTAATAACTCAATCTACAAGCTCTAAGCATCCAAGAAAAAAAAAAAAAAAAAAAACGTTCATGAGCGGCTAATTTTTCCATTAAAATCCAATCAAAGATCGTACTTCGCCCCTATTTCTGTGCCGTGCTGCAGGCGCAGAACACCAGGGGGCATCACTGGACAAGAAGGCCTCAGGGGAGGGCACGCAACAGCCAATCACAAGTGACGGCTTCCTGGCAAACTGATGTTTCGAAAACGCACATATTCAAAAATTTAGTTTACTGGGAAGCCTTCATTTGTGATTGGCTGTCGCATACTCTCCCCAGCTGCCTTCCCGTCCGGTGGTGCCCCCTAATGTTCTGTGCCACGACGCATAAAGGAGGGCGTGGTACAATCTTTGATTGTATTTTTAATAGGGAAATTGGCCGCGCTTAATGTAAATTTGGGTTTTTTAGGATGCTTAGAGCCATAGGTTGAGTTAGGACAATAAATCGACAATCTCAGAATTGCCCCTTCAAGCCTGCCAGCTTTGTCATGTGCTCAGAACGGCTTGCGTTTGCCTCAAAAGAAGCACCTGCCCCGGTTGACAGCACAGCCGCTAGGTGTCGACTTCACCGTGGCTCACGTTGCATGTGGCTATGATAGGTGGCGCAAGTCGTCGCCTAATTTGGCCAGCCACACAATTTGGTGCAATATGGTGGATGTTTATCAGGATGGCACAGGAAATTGCCTCTGGCGCAAAATGGTGCGTTTGGTGCATCACTGGCCTAGTGCACTGAACTTTGCTGAGAAGCATTTGTGTATTGCAAGCAGCAAGTTTTTGGCGATCGTTGCCCACCTAGCTAGGTCTTCCAAACCGTTTGTGGCATGCACCTTCCGCAGAAGTGCAGTGTCATCCCGTATAAAAAATCGCACTTGCAAAGATGGCGCCGATGTCGCGCTCATGGCGGCCGCAGCCATAGGAGCCGCCATTTTCGAATTTGGCTCGTCTTGGCTTTAGCCAACTTCTTCCGCCTCGCGAGAGCAACGCAGAGGCTTTGGTGCGGAGTTTGGGTATACACGCAAATTTTGCAAAAATGTTGCGCGTACCAAAAACTGAAGACGCCGCTTCAGTTCGGCGTGCGTGCACCGGCGATTATGCTATTTCTTTGGGTATGCAAAGTTTATGGGCATGCCATTCTAAAACTTCCTAAGGCTCGTTTATATGCACTCTCACGGAGGAGTCCAGAAACAAGCGAGGGTGGATGCAATGGCTTGTACACACGATGCTAGGTATGCCTGCCTTTGCCATTGTGCCGCTTGCTCGGGCAGTTACTGTGAACAAGAGCACATGCACAGACCACCCAATGCGCGAGACAGTCTCACGCTAGCACTACGATGGGCGCACACGTGCGGCTCAGGTCCATCGTAGATCAAACAACAGCCACGCGGCTGTCATATAACTTCACGCAAGTTTAAAGTATGTGTAATGGACGAACATTACACCTCCTAAAAATAAGGGCATAAACATGCATTGCATTAAAAAAAAGAAGGCGAGTCGTCCTGACCTTTGAGGGCGTCCTGTTCCAGACGGTGATGTGATGACCAGAGTTGATGAGGTTCTTCACCATGCCCTGCCCCATGTTGCCCAGGCCCAGGAAGCCGAACTTGAGGTTCGACGGGCTCACCCGCTTCTGCTTCAGCACGTCCGATATCCGCTCCACGTCCAGCGGAGGCGTCACCTGGGAACCAACCGGTGCCGCATTCACCGTCATTAAACGCCGCGCCGGCTGCACTACCGTTTCAAAAAGAATATGAACGGCAAGGACACCTTTCGGCTGTCCGGTCTTCAGTGCAAGCTCCCTGACTTTGATAACAACTCAATGTCCCATGAGCCTCGCGTGCGCGAGTGCAGCCAAAGCGTGGTGAAAGGCAACGAGCGCCGGCTGGAGGCCGGGCACTCAAAAAGACGTCATGCCGTTCTCGCCCGCTCACACACTGATGCACACAGACTACGCACTAGCACCGTGAATTTGGCAAAGGTGCAAAGACTGCATCGTCACGATTTCTCCGCCAAACCAGGCGGGGAAACTCTTCGCGCGACGTCGCTATTCACTCATTAGACCCTGCGGGAAACGCGTCACGCGACACAGGGGCTTCCCACTATGCGTAGCAAGCTGCACCGTGCGCACACACGATCCGTCGCAAAGCCCTGCCAATAATGGTTGTGTCAAGGTTCCTCCAAGTTTTAACTAGTTTGCACCCGGTGTTGGTGATGCACAGGCACGTCTTTTACTGAAAGGGCCCCCAAATTCGAGGCACCGTGCACCATTGCCGGGGGTATGGTGCCTAAGATGCATCTCCGACTGTTCTGTTTACGGTCCCATCCAGCCGACGTGCCACGCTGTCGCGATCCTGGCAGCTGGTCGTAGAAATGCTGGCGAATAATGCGAGCAAATGCAAGGGTCGCCGTCGTCACTGCGTCCCATCTCACCAGTCTTGGGCAAGTTATTTTTGAAAAGCAACTCAAGTAACGGCTAGCTGGTACCCGTTCAATGACGCTTTAATGCCGAAAAATGTGTGAAAGGCGAAAACAAAAATAACACCGTTGCTCTCGTGATTGCGAGTTACGTTTTGGAAAGGCAACACGTTACACTTAAATATAAAAAAAAAAAATGTAAAGAAGTTACAGGAACACATCACTACTAAGACTTTCTCGCCTGCTTTTGTTATTTTGTTACTGATGACCGTCTGGCTGCAGAGCGACCTGCGTCGGAACAGGTGTCTGCTGCACCTATCTCCACCGCTGCGCCACCGCCAGGAGCGCGACAGGCAACAGCGAAACATTTCCGGGACGACGTCGGGCAGGTATTGAGGGGCCACATTTGAGTTAGGGGTAAACTCAACAGTCGGACGCATGCTCCAGGGGTTCGATTTTGGTCAAGGTGAGACCGAGAGCGTTCTCAGCTGCCGCTTGGACATGGCGGTATGGCTGACGCATAATCAACCTTGGACCGGTTCGCAAGTTCACAGTCATGCAATATTTTAGTGAGAACGTTCCACCAAAGCACAAATAACGAGAGAGGTCTCGCTGCCTCTCATATGCTTGTCCTTAGTACTTCTTCGTACACCGGTTGATCTCAGCTCGTGTATGGCAGCAGATTAACTCAAGATTAGCAAACAAAGCTCGAGCTTCCAATTTAAATTAACAAAGATCACAATTTCGGCCCGCGTCTAATCTCACTCAACTTCGTAGCGGACGGTCGACGGTCAACTTTCTTTTATTTTTTTCCCGATCTGTTAGCAGACGACAAACGGGGATTCCTCATCTTACCTCCGTCTGCGAATGACCCTGTAGCAAACGAACTGCACTCTTCGCTCCGTTAGCAGACGAATCGTCTACGACTGCTATCCTCACTCGCTCTGCGAAGAGCGAGTAGGATCTAGTCCTCGCGATGACCAATATCGTACCCTCAGGCACCATAACGAGGGCGTTCACTCACAGGTCGGCTGACGTACGACTGGCGAAGGAGGTTCGAAGGGGACTTGGAAGGTGAGGGCGAGGTGGCGTTGGGAGACGAGACGTGCGCCGTGCTGTTGGCGATGCTTCCGCTGGTGTTGTTGGGCGTAGAAGGCGTGTGCGGGGCCCTTGTCGGGCGGCCACCTTGGCATGCTTGGCACGCTTGGCGCTCTTGGCACTCTTGGCGCTCGCCGAGCCCGTACTGCTGCTCTCGGAGGACGTTCGCTTGGACAGCCTGTGCGCCTGGTCCTGCATTAGCAAATGCCGCAAAATGCCTTAAGGTGGGAGCTTAAAGTCAAGGAAAGGTTCATTTTTCAGAAACCTGATATTTGGGTGCCTCAAGCACCTGAGCACCTCTATGCAAAATCTCACGACGCAAGTCAATCTTCAAAATATAAAAAACGCAATCACAGTGATGTGATTGGCCTAAGCCGCTTTGGAGCACCTTTCGGAGCAGCCAAAACTGTGTTTTGGAGCAGCAAAAGTGACTTGTGGAGCAGCATAAAGAGTGTTTTGGAGCAGTAAACGGACTTTTGGAGCAGCCAAAACAGTGTTTCGGAACAGCAAAAAGTGGCTTTTGGAGCAGATCTTCTTAGAATAATAAAAATATTTGTTTTAAGTGTTTGACAAACGAAGGGCACTTTGCTCGTCACATGGTAAACAAATAATGGACAAGTTAGACCACCTAGGAGTCTTTCAACATGTTAAAGGGGCACTGACACATCAAAATCATATTTTCTTTTATTATCCGAAACAATTGAAAATGATGCCGGGACATTGCCCTCAAAATTGAAACTTGGGAATTCAGTATTTGTGAAGTAAAAAACAATTTCCAAATGCTGAATTCGAATTTCCCGCGCGATCCGCGCCAGTGCGTTGACGTCAAGTATTGCGGAGTCCTGAGAGTCTATTTTCTTCACGACTCCGTGCTGTTGCCACCGCGACCCAAAGTGAGGGGAAAGGAGCGGAGAGAGATAAGGGTGCCGTCGGACAGTGAAAACCGGTTTCTTTGTCCGGTACCCCACCTCACTGATCATCCTCTGCTCGACGCCGCCAAGTTTTCCAAGGGAGGGTACAAATCCAGGAGGCGATATCACACCGGACTCTGATTTTTGGTATTTCAAAAGAAGGGCCGTAGTGCGTTCGCAATTGCCTTAAATAACATGTTTTACAATTGCCGCTATTAAATGTTATAGAAATGTCGCCTACAAAGCTTCTAAATTTCATGATTCTCGACGTCACGAATCAAAAGAAGCGAGGAGGCGATGAGCAGGAGAGGAAAGCGCCAAAAATAAAAAGGTGTGCGTGAAAAGCTTTAGTTTTTGCAATGCGTTTTTTTATGTTCTATGACAACTTTCTATCGTTTTAGACAATAAAAAAAAATACGACCTTGGGGTGTCAGTGCCCGTAACTGAAATGCCAATGACATGACACATTTTGCAATGCTTCAGTTATATGATACATATATAGGTACCCATTATAGATAAGTAAAACCAAACTGCACATATTAAGTTTATTTGAAAATGACCAGCTTATTAGTAAATATCAAAGCATAAAGTTGACTAGTTATATAATATAATAAATTGAAGCAGTCTCTGACTGATGAAACATGTAACTACTCCAGTGCAATGTGAAACTGTACACAAGAAGGACTAGCGGATGTGCTTTTCTCTTTCTTTTCAGAACTTTCTGCAAGGCTGCTGCAAGCCTCGCTTGCCTTCGGCAAGTAATGAATGTCCACTTTCAATGTCTCCAAAAATACATTGAGACATCCCACAAGTGTACAGTGCTGTAGGCATTGCCGAACAATTAAAAAAAACGCTTCCCACTGTTTTCCTGGTTCCCGACGTGCCAGATTTTCGTCAAAAGCAAGCAAACGTAAAGCAATGAATTGCAAGTGTACCGGCTGGTGCCTCTGTCGTGCAATCAAGTTCGCATGCACGTGAGGGTAACTCGGCAGCTTGCAGTTGCACGCACTTCGTCGTGTGAGCGGAGACGACCGTTCGATCGAAACCGAAACCATGCCACTCCACTCCAGTCGCCAACTGGTTCCCAAAATCGTATGCAAAATGTAATGGTCCAGCATACGACAAAAAACAGTCCAGCGGTGCGTGCTTGAGCGTATCGTGCCCGAAGCGTACCGATGCAAGACATTGCGAGTCAGGGTCAAAACATTCTCGAAACGCTTTGTGCAACGACTGAACTCGAGACAAACAAGCGCGTTGTGCGGGTTCAGCGTGCAGACATTGCCTTTTTCGCTTTAGCTCACTTCTCTTCACCAACTTTCTTTGCGGTAAACTTTTCACGTACCAGGGTCCCTCTCGAAAGAAAGCCCACAGAGAGAAACCTACGTAAACAAAACTTCGACACAGCAGCCTTTGAGTTAAAGAGGGATTTTTGCAGTAGCGTATGATTTAAACAAGAACAGAATTGTTGATGACCTTGCGGCAGTCTTTACGTCTCAGTTTAGAAAGCGCCATATCTGCAGCGACGTGGAGACGGCAACACCGGACGTCATGCAACCACGGTGACTGGTAGGCAGGGACCAAATATGGTTTTCCCACGGCCGTTGCTTTCAGGAGCGAGTGTTTCAGCTCACAAAGTAACTCCCGCCGCGCAAAAACGTGGTTTCATTACACAACACGACGGCATGGCTGGTACCCAGCATGCTAGCGTCGGAGCGACCGCACACGCTTGCATCTATCGTTACAAAAATTTAAAAAAGTTACGAGACGAGGAGAGTGTGAAACAAGAGACAGCGGGAAAAACCATGCAAGACCAGATGGACGATTGATGCAAGGTACTTTGTGTCGGGCGGCCGCTTGCGCCGCCTAGCTCACGGTACTCAGTTTAGTTTCGGTTTTGAAGGCGACCGAAATTGGTCCTTTGGCGCAGGCTTGGCGCAGATTACCCATATTTCGGCAAAATGTAGCAGTATGTATCAGGGTTAGCCCCTTGGTACAGTTTGGCACAATTGCCGCAGCAATCACATCACTGCAATCATTTTCGCACGAGAAAACGCACCAAGAACCAGCCCAAAAGAGAAAACTGACGTCAAAACTCACGCACTTTGCGTTCCACCACTGCGTGGTCGGTCGCCGCCATTTTGGACTCGTTGGAAAGCTGTTTTCTCATATTTCGGCACCATCTAAAATGGTGTTGGCCTCGGAAGCAGAGATATCGCAGTTTTCCCCGAGGAAGATACCACGCTCCTGATTGGTTACCGAGCACGGGCCACGGAAAGGGCTGCTGCTATTGGCAGGAGCGAGCACCTTCTCTCCAAAACTTTGTGGCCTTCTCTCCTCCTTCGCTCCCGCGCACGGCGTAGGGAGCTGTCGTTTGCTACCGCGGCCACGTTGTTGCGTATCGACTTCAGTAAACAAGCACGTTTTTCAGCATTCGCCTACTTGGTTTAACTTTGCATCTTCCCGGTCTAAAACAATGCAAGTTGTAGTCATAGACACACAAAAAAAATACCACAAAAGAATTTTTTTTTTTTTTACATGCAAGCGTGTTTTTGTTTTTTGGTGTTTTTTCTTTTCATCTCCTTGCTTCTTTTCATTTGTGACAATAAAAATGATAAAATTTAGAAGCTTTGCAAACAATTTTTATAATATTTAATAACGGCATTCGTGAAACACGTTTTCTAACGTAATTGCGAAGGCGTAGTAGTGCCCGGAATGTGATGTCGCCTCCTGGCTTTTTATACTCCCTTGGAAAACATGGTGGCGCTTGGCACATGTAGCACTGAGGATGATCGGTGAGTCGGGGACTCAAACAAAGTTCTCTTTTTTAGGTGCCCAACGATTTCTCAGACTTCCAAAAGGAAATTGTCAAATGGTCAATACAACAGGGTTTAGTGTCTGTGTACCGTAGTTTCGGTTGTGACACCGCCGGGGCAGCCTTTCACGCAGAACCGGCACACCGTGCGTGATCTCTCTAACCTCACACCGTTTCAAAGAATTTTGAGATCGCTGAAAGGGCCCTAAAAGAACTTCAAACTCGAAAGTGAAACGTTGTCTGCTCACAGCGAATAGGCACGGAGAAGAGCGGCTGATTGCGTACGCGGGTGAACACAACACTTGGGGTCCGGACAGTTCCGAAGAGTGAGAGAAACTCGAGTTGCAGGACGACTCAATCTTTGACGTCACTGCACTGGCGCGGATCGTGCGGGATCTCCAAATTTGGCTATGGGAAATTATTTTTTTGCTTCACAAATACGAAGTTCCCAAGTTTCGAATTTTGAGGGTAATGTCAAGGTATTGTTTTCAGTCGTTTTGAATAATAAATAAATAAAAAAAAAGATTTTGACCTGTCAGTCTTTTTAAAGAAAAAAAAAAGAGTTGGGGGTGAATTTTAGAGAATTTTTATCCCGTGAATCTGAGTATAACGTTAATTTTCCCCGAAGATGTAACTATAACAAAAACCTCGAACAACCAATCGTTATGTCATAAAAGAATCATTCGGCTGCTAAGCGCGTGTCGCTCGTGGGAGCAGTGAGTGCAATTGCAACCTTGCCAGGTATAGTCCCCCGCACTGACACCAGTCATGACGTCTTTTCCAACCTTTTTGAAAACAGCAAGACTGCGCATGCATAGCTTTGACAGGCACTGAAGATGCTCAAGAGAAGAGATCCCGAAAACTCCTAATGCAGGGATGGAACTGGGCTAAGCAGCTTTGGAGCAATCTTGGGAGCAGGAAAAGTTGCAGTTTGGAGCAGGCAGGGAGCAGCAAAAACAAGGTCTTGGAGCAAGTTAGGAGCAGTATACGAGCTTTAAGAACGTTAAAATAGGGGTTAAATGTCATCTGGTTTTCAAAACTCAAGGAAATATGGCATGCAGATAACTCCATGTGAATTTAACGGTTGTTTCAATCGCAGTGGTGGGAATGCCCACAAGACTTTTGGAGCAGCTCGTGTAGCAGGCAAAAACGTGTTTTGGAGCAGCTGTAACAACTTTTGTAGCAGGGGTCTGCCGCCCAGCAAGACAGGTGAACAACAGCACAAACTTATTAATTTTGTCATGTACACAGATCTCTTGACTAGAATCAATAGAAACAATTCAAATAACCCGCAATAAATGACAAAACAAAAATTGATTAGCATGTACAACTAAAAACCAATACTTGTACTGGATGCCCCCGGTAAAAACTAGCACCGCCCAGCATGACAGGTAAACAGAATATAAATGAATGTGTCTGAAATGTATACAGATCTTTCATAGTATGATGTGAAAACAGTAGCCCAATCAATTGGGAACAGAACATATATTACATTTCTTTCTGGTGTCTTACACAATACAACTGAGAACAGTTGATTGTCTGATCGCACACAATGCAGTAACCGTCCTCTTCTCTCTCCCCTGGTCTGCACCAGAGCACAATGCGGTCTCCATTATCATCCGTCTGTTGCAGTATGTCCACATTAAACTTGCTATGACACCCTGCACAGAATATGCTCAACATTAATATTTCCTTGATGATATCAACAGAATTTACCATGACAGTATTCAAATGCGCATGGCTTTTAAAAGATAAGTCACTGAATGCAAGATTCTTGAAAAAGTTAGATATTTTCAACCTGGCTAATGGCTGACTGACAGAGCGGCACTGTTTTCCCAAGTTACTGAGCAAGCAAAATATTTAAGAAGCCTGCTCTCCTTAAAATTTGAGGCAGCAAAATATTTAAGAAGTCTGCTCTCCTTAAAATTTGAGACATACGCTTAAACTCGGATACACACCGGGGCTACCAATACATTCGAGACACAGCTAACACGAAGACGACACCGTACCGTTTCACATAATGGCCAGACTCAACATTTTGCAAATTTGGAATGTGCAAATTTCCAAAATATCTCGCGGGTTAAAAAAAAAAATCGCGATCAGATGCGATACTGTAAACGCCTTAATTTTAGCGAGGGCCTGATTAAGCCATCGCAAAATATTAGTCATGCAAATAAGACATACCATGGAAACGAATAAAAAGCATACATACCATCTGGTTGCGAACTTTTTTACCCGCGAAATATCCCGGAAACCTGCACTTTCCAACTTCGCAAAACGTCCAGTCAGCAAAAATAGTCGTTACGGAATTAACCAGCACCATGCTTTACATCATTGGTAGGTAACCCGAATGAGATTTCACCGCACTAGGTAGTAGTTTTGGCGGAAAAGAGAAAAACGAGCGATGACCTGTTCATGCCGTGCCCCGTATAGCACATGCGCACGTGGTGATGCTTTCTTCGCCGCTTATTGAGCCTTTCGCTTTAATAATAATATTTTTATTTGCACCATAAATATTATTATTATTACTAACTGTTCGAGAATCACAGAAGCAGCACACTCCACGCGTATCACGAAAAGCGTCAATCGCGAGCCGATTTGTCAATCGCACAAGCGAAAGTGTTCAAACACGGTTTAAAACGCGCGTGTTAATGCGTTCAGTTTAGGTTTGCTACACCGTAAATAAAGTGCTGCGGCAGGCCAACATAATGATGAAAGAAAGGGACCCACTAGTGTTGAAAGCGCCATCGCAGAAGCACAGAGGCGAACGGGCCCACCCGCTCAAACAAGGAAGACAGGATTAGGATTGGATTCTGTTGGCTATCGGCTGTCGTTCGTCTTGCGGTAACTACCGTCTTGACAGTAGCTACAGCTACTACGGTAACCGTATTGGCGGTAACTTGCGCCACCTGGTGTTCGTTCTGAGGCGACAAGGAGCTCTTTGCAATTTTCGGTCGCGGAAATGTTCCTTTGGAGCAGGGATGGCGCAATTTCAGCAAAAAACACCCAATTGTAGCAGGATGTAGCAGCATCTATGAATTGGCGCAGCATTCCCACCACTGCAATTGACAGTTTGTTTAAAACAGTTTTCACGAAATTACATCAAAATTACACAAAACATATAAAGCAAAACTGCATGAGTGTGTGACACATGATGAAACCGACTTTCAAAGAGGTAAATATAAACGAACAGGTAGAAGTAGCTTTCAGCTCATACCTTGCCCCGTCACATGCCTCACTGCTCGCTTGCCTTTGTTATGTTCCCAAGTTTTCTGAGCGGGGTTTTGGGGTCGGGCCAACGCGGACTGCGAGCATGCAATACACCTTTCCATAAGAGCATATTAGGGTGCGTTCATTGCAGTGGTTGTGTGCTATGCACGCGCAGCTTCTGGCTGGCCGCAATAGCAAGAGAGCGCTGGCTGAACCGTGATTTTGCACGTGTGGACTGTGGTTTTTATCAACAGTGGAAACATCTATAGTCATGCAAGTACAGACAATAGGGAGGCACGCCAACTTAAATATACTTGAGTTAACCACAATATGGTGGCGCTGTTTGCTCCACTATTCAGATTAAGTCACTCCAGGACTCCTAAAAGCACACAGCAACCGCAGCTATACGGTACTTCGTTTCAGCTTATGTCCAGACTAGGGGTGTGCGAATATTCGTCATTTTCGAATAATGAATCGAATATTACCCTATTCGATTAGTTAATCGAATCATATAATAATTTTCAAAAGCTTCAAATATTTTACGAATAATTTCCGAATAGTCTTTACAGTGTCGCGCCGTGAGATTCCCTTCACATGCGTCCCACAACGCTCTGGCACGCCTGCCATACGTGCCCGCAAGATGGCAATACATACCCTCTTCTCCTAGACAATGATTATCATCATTGGCAGCAGCAGTTTCTCTCTATACGTAAGTTGCTGTTGCCTCCATTAAGGACCACTGTGTTAAGTATAACCCGCATGTAAGCGATTTGCCAAGAGACGAGACAGGCGACGCCGACCCGCTTCGCTGTCGCTCAGTCAGTCGCGCGATGAGGCAAGCCGCATGGAAGTGGCGTGAGCAAGCGACCAAGGCGATGATGACGTTTTCTAGAAATCCAAACACCGAGCGACGCGACGAGCGACAGTGAGAAATCTCCATCACTCGCTGCTGACTCTCGTCGCTGTCGCTCATCTCGTCTCTCGCTAAATCGCTTACATGCGGTTCAGCCTTTAGGGACCGCTTTCGCACGAGAATGCTCGTGCACGCTTTCGGAAAGCGTGTCATCGAAGCGTTTCAGAACTGGTTGCAACGGTACTGCCACTCTGTATGAGCGAAGCAGAAGTGGCAGAAGCGGGAAGTTGTTCAAAGAGAAAGCGCAGTAGAGTATGGAAGTTTTTCTGACCGCCCCCATGCAACCAATTGAAGAAGCCACAACAGCTGCTTGTGTCGAGTCTTTCCCAACACTTTCCATGGTTGTTCCACTTGTTCAGTGTGTGAAAATGTTGCTTTTTGAGGGCGCAAGTGAAACAGGACAATAGTTTTCCCACAATCTTCTCAGATCAATGAAAACGAGATTCCTGGACGTAAAGTACACAGGCACATCACGCCTTTGCCACCTTCCTTGATCCTCGATTCAAGGACATGTGCTACAACAAGGAATAAAAAGAGAATGTAGAGTTCCTATTAAGTACATTGCTTCAGGATGTACCAGGCTCAAGCGAATTCTGATTTTATGTTCAACATCCGGGTGAACCGTGATATTATGTTTAGCATTCTAATATTTTAGTAGCTTTTGACTCTATTTAATTATATATCATTGAACTCTACTCATTATCGTCAAGTAGTGTTGTTACAATAATTTTAAGAAACATTTTGGAACAATAAAAATAATTTTATAATCTCTTCGCTCTTCTTTAGTAGCTGTCTACTTACTATTCGGAAACTATTCGAAAATTATTCAATTCGTACTCGTATTCGATTCGGTGCCACAATTATTCGATTCGTATTTGATTCGGTTTAAAAAAATCACTATTCGCACACCCCTAGCTCCAGACGCAGTCTATGCTACAAGCACCAGCATGTGGCCTTGAACATTGCTGGCACTGCACGAGCATGCGTTCTTGGCTGGGACGCTGAAAGTTCGGAGCTTGCACTTGTAGCATCAGCAGAGCGACAGCGAATGGCTTCAAAGAGGTCTAGTAGCAGAAGCATCGCAAGCGAAGGATGGTGTAGCAACTGTTTCAAGCTGAAACGAAGTATAACAGCAGACCTTCGGGTACAGAGCTTCGGATCCACCGGCGTTCCCTTTAAACTGAAGTTCCGACGTCAATGTTGCCAACAGAAACAGCGGGACGGCTATTTTCGACGGGGCTCGTTTATAATTTCAGTTTGGCCGCATCTTGGTGCAATTTCGCTCTTATTTGTACATCTGTACCAGTGTGGAGCATGGAAAGTCATTAGGCACACAATGGCACAGCAGTTCCATCCCTGCTAATGTGACATCACGCTCCGGGGAGGAGGGGCCTCTGCAGTACTTCGAAGGTGATTTTCTGCAGCCTCCAGTGGACCAAATTTAAAAAAATGACCTCGACATTTGTGATCCTGGAGGCCAATGGAGACGACTTGAGTGTTTTCTCTCAAATACAAAATCGCTTCAGTTTGAAGCTGCGGTCACACTGCCCATACGCTGCAGAAATGGTGAAAGATTACCGTGGGTTTAAAGGGGCACTAAACCACTTTCTGCGACGGACTGTTTACAGTCTTAACTTAATCTACAAACTCAAAATATCATTAAAAAAAAATAACATTACATTCATGCATGGCCGATTTCTATATTAAAAATCAGTACAAAAGATTGCTTGCCTAAGAACCATGGCCGATGCCAGACGGCGCCGTCGGATGAAAATGAGAGCTTCTCCGTCGATTGGTAAGCTCTCATCCTCTTAATTCAACTCTAAGAACCGTTAAAAGTCTGAATCGGAAGAGCCGGCACTCCGATAGCCACTACCCCCAGAGCGGCCGACGTGCAGAGCAACCATCTCGCGTGCGGAGCGTCTAATTTCAAAACGATAGAGTGCCCCGGCAAAGCAAAACCCGCACGAATATAACGTTTTTGCTCGCCAAAGATGACAAAGAGCAACCCCTCCCGCACTGCGCGTCGTTTCGTGTCTGGGCGGGAACATCCAATGTTCAAAGGGCAACTCCAGTCAACATTTTTGAATTTGGGATTGCAACTACTACTTCAGCTAAAGAAGTGTCCCTGAATTACAAGGTATAATTATTTTTTCGATATCATGCCTAGTTTTATAAATATCGCAGCTCAAAGCTTGGTTCCGGGCATCTACGGCAAAACCGAAACTTATCTGCCAGAGGGATGGCAACACTGATCACCAGCCGTACGGCCACGATGCGACATCACCATGGTACAATCAATCAACCGCGGTTCCACCACGACGCGACGTTACGCGGGTTCTGCGCCAGCATTCCTTGACTAAAAGCCAACCCCCTTGCTGCCACTAAAGAGCAGCTGGTCGCATCTGACAAATCGGTTTTAGCGGAGCACGTGGCTTCACTGCGATACCAGTCATTTATTTTGGCTCCGTCTTCGACTGGAGTTGCTTTTTAATAGCTGCTGGCGACGACCATCAAACGGTCAAGTGCCCCGTCGAAACCTCCGAAGCCGCCAGACCAACCTGTTTCCTCCGCTTGGGCTCCTTCTCCTTGTCCTCCCTACTCCGGTCCTTGGGCGTCTTGGGGGTCTTCACTATGGCCGGCGGCGGCGAGGAGGGCGCCGGGAGTTCCTCCGGTTCCTCTTCCGCCGGCGCGCTCCCCACCGGCAGCTGCGTGTCGCCACACCGAGAAAGAGAAGAGAAGACGACGCCAGGGTCACACCAGAATCACCGTAAAGACAACGCGGAGGCGGGCAATCCACAACCGCTCCGCCAAGGCATCTGGAACGCATCTTCAAGGTGGCACCGAAAGACATCGCAAAAGCCGGGCAAAAAGCACGAGCGAACGCGAGTGTCGCAGACGTTACGGCGTCCTGACTCGTGACTGCCCAAACTCCCGCACACTGTCAAGCTGGAGAGCGAGCTGCTACGTCCACCACCGCCATGCAACAATGCAAAGATCGCGGCCGACGACAGCACGACACTCTTACAACATTGTTGGGCGGAAATTGAGGGACCGCTTCTCGAGATGCCGTGGTTGCACCGGCTGGCGCCACGCCGCGATTAGGTCAATGTTACCTAAGATAAATGTAATTTAGTTACAAATGCAGTTACATTACCACAAATACGATTAGTTACAGCTATCCACAAAAGTCGACGAGTTATGTGTCAATGCGGAGCACTGCTTCTTTTGCAGGGGTTTTGGTGACGTCAGAACGCTGAGCTCGATTTGGCTTCGATGAAAGGATAGTGGATAGACCTCAAAGCAAGCTGTCCTGAGGAGTAGCCACTATCCTTCAATCAGAGCCAATGAGAGCTCGGTGTTCTGAAGTAATTAGAACTCCTGCAAAACAAGCAGACGAACTCGCGCTCCGCATTACTTTGAAGATATGTCATAAGGATGTGTCCTGCAACGGCCGAGGAGCAACTCGGTCCCAAGTCCGGAAGAGGCGTCGGCACAGTTTTGTATCAACCGAGCACTTTGTAGTTGCAGACAAAATGGGAATGACGGGGTGTCCCCTTCGAGTGCACGGCCTCCACCATGCACTTGTTGTCTACCATCGGGCTTCGGCTACGCATGCATGCACCAGGCAGGAAAACTGAATGCCGTCCCTGCCGTCCTAATACCATTGGCAACTTGGGCACGTCGCAGGCTTTTGTTTTTCTGCGGCGACCAACCATGAGCTTGCCACACGCTAGCGCACGTTTGCGGGCGGACTGATTTTGTTATATCCGGAACAGTGTCACGACTCGGCCGCGAACAGTCCTCTTGCTCGAGGTCTGCACAGTTTGATATGACGACTTTCATTTCTTGACCTTTGCCCCTTAAGGGAACAGGGTAGGCCCTATTCCTCCCATGTGTTTCAGCCTATGTATGTGACCCTTTTTCTCAGGATCTGCTAGGGTTAGAGGATTCATGTTGGTATCATCGTATTTAGCTTTCTGTGTTCTCTTTACTGAACTAGAACTATTGTTATATATATTTTAGTTCTTTTTTACTTTTGTTTTTACTGGACCCTCCCAATTTTAATGCCAAAATGGACAATAAACAGCTTGTCAAACAAAATTGCCTTGATTGATTTCCATAATTCTAGTTCAGTAGACTCTCCCTTGTGTTGTCTTGGTAGTGGAAAAAAATAATGCTTCTAGTTTCTAAGGTTTCAGAGAAAAAGGGTCAAACGTCGCAAAAAAATGATGTTTTGAGATAATTGACTTTGAAGTGAAAAAAGGCGCTTTATAACAAACTCGCACTCTAGAAATGCATGCTGATGCATCAGTTCGGTGGCCACCAGCCAGGTTGTCACCTCCATAGTCAATATTTAGTTTCTTTGTTTGCTGCCTTGCTTTGCGGGCCTCTTTTGTGACGAGCTGTGTAGCCCTGTCTGCAAAGTAAAGTCGTCGCCGGTCAGCGTCCCGCAACCACTGCACCGTGAATCATCCTGGTGAAACACCAAGTAGAGGCCCGAAGTTGCCCGTTTTGACGTCTCTCTAGTCGGTGTGTCCAACAACACTTTTCACACTTCAGAAAGTAGGTGCAGGCGACGCCAGCTCTTTGTGTTGCTTTTTCAACCAGCTGCAAGTCCCCACCGCACACTTTACACACCCAGCTTTCGGCGACGGTACAGGACAGAAGGTCGATGTCAATCAGTTCATAGTCCCAGTCACTAACTCTTGCCTTGAGCTCTTCAAAGCGTGCTGTCGAGTGCGACAGCTTCGAAGAAGACGCACACGTGGTAGCCGCTGCGTCAGGCACCAGAATGCATTGCAGGGACTCGGCGGCATGAGAAATTAACCTGTGCCGACTACCCTGGAAGCGACGCTTTTGAAATACCTTCTTTGTCTTCGTCATTTGATTAACATTCAAAATCTAGTCCTAAAGTAAATAATAAATTACCTTGCCCGTGGAAGCACGCCGAAGCAGAAGCAAAAGAATGCGCGTCGCGAGTGATACCGGCAGTGTCTGAGGATTTATGGGGCTAAAAACGTTAAAAGCTAGACAGCTGTTTGCTGTTGCTGGACGAGCAATAAACATTCCGCTAAACCTAGAGAAAATCTGCGTTTTTTTTACTGTTTTTTTACAACATAGGAGAGATACAGATCATGCATAGGTGTAAAAGGGGGCGTGGTCGGTCACCCCCTTGGTTTCGGAAAAGGTCATTTTTCCTGTAGATAAATCGCGCACGCTCAAATGACACAGTCAGCATTGTTCACGAAAGACTGGGATATCCAAATCTCTAAAAAACAAAAATCAATTTTTTTCAAAATTTTGCCTTACCCTGTTCCCTTAAAGGGGCCCTGCAATCATAATTAAGCGTCTACCTTTTATGCGGTTTCCACGTCTCTTGGGGTTCGGGCAAGCCAGCGGGCACGGAGAGAGTAACTAAATATCAGTGCGTCATATTTTAACCGGACGACGCGGAAACCTCCTCCACCGACGGGGGCGACCCGCGGTACCGAAAGCGCGCGTAATGTGACGTCTTAGGTCCTGGGCTTACTACTGGTCAGAGCCGCTAAAAGCTTCTTTTTAGTCGAAATACAAAATATAAGTGGCGCGAACCGTTTCAATTATTTATAAAAGTAGTTTTTGTTCAGTATTTGAGATCAGAAAAGAAACAAATGCAGTTTATAAAGTACAGAAACAAGAAATGATCCGTCGACATACCCGCCACCAATCGGTGGAAAAGGCGGCGCCTACTAGAAAGGAGTAGTGGGATCAGGCGCCGACACGGAAAGGTCAAGGATGTACGCGGCGGCGCTGCGGCCGTAGGGACCGAAGGACCCGGCCGGCTCTGAGCGTTCCCAAGGCCTTCGGTGAGCAGCTTTGTCTTGCGGTTTGGCCGTTTCGCGGTATGGCAGCGCGAAGTGGTTCCCATTCTGAACTGATCTTTACCCCGTGTTTGCTGTCGTTTGGGGCCAATGAAGTGTCATTCCGAATTTGTGTTTAATCGCGCAACAAATGCAATGAGAGCCGCTCTAGCTGCCCGCTACATACAGCCTATCCAGAACACGCTTTAGTGGCGCCCTCTCGCGCCGTCGACACGGAGTACGGCAGCCGTGAGCGCTCGCTCAGCTCACCACCCCTCGTCTAGTTCACGGCCACTCGAGCAACCAAGGACGTCATGAAGGAGGTTATTTTTTGCTTGTTTTTGTAATTTTAACTCGCCTATAACTTCTAAAATAAATCGAAATTCGAGAAAAGAAAAGTGTCACTAAGTTGCTACGTTCAGTGCGCTCAGGTTTGGTGCAAATTAAAAATTAGTAAAAAAGCCATTGCAGGGCCCCTTTAAGTTTAGCGGCGCAAGTCTCCGGTTCGCCTCGCTCACAGAAAACCAATGCTTTTCGGCTGATGTGTGAGCTTCGCAAAGGCGTAGCCCCAAACGTGACCAAAACGAAGAAAGAGAACCAGAACCGTGAAGTCTGACCACAGTCAATGACAAGGTGAGAAGGGCAGGGAGGAGCCTCAGTTGTACCGCCTCTAGTGCAAGCTTCGACAGTGCTTTGGCATCCCGTGCACCTCGAGCAGTGCCCTGGAGGCGGTCGTTCAAAAGACATGCACCGCTGATCTCACTCCATCAGTGACCATTAATATCAGTGGCGCCGCCAGGATTTTTTTTTTTTTTGCGGGAATGATGTGTTGACACTTTTAGCCCCCCATGGCTACGCCAACTGATAGCTATACACGCAACCCAAATGAACACCCTGTGACGATCCCACCCAGCGCAAGCAACGCATGACTAAGACCAAAGCAAGCGTGTCAGTCAAAAACAATCATGCAAATTACAAAAAAAAAAAGAGCACAACATTAAAATTTTTGTTTGTTGCTCCATTAACATGGAAGACAAGAGGCTCAACTTTGAACTACACTTTCTTTAACTAAGGTAATTGAAAACACAAACAAAAAACTTCAGTTAAGCATTACCTTACTTCAACTAGTGCCCGACTACCTCCAAGCTAAGCACGACTTCTACCGGCAGCATTTGTTCTAAATCGCTGGTTAAAGGGGTTAGGACACAGAAATAAACCGGTTGGATTTCTCTCTATACAAAACGGTCAAAGGTTCAACAATACTTAAAAAACAAGCGAGCTGGGAGTGATTCATGGTAATAAAAACCAGAGACTTAGGAACACAGAAGGGGACGAACACAACACAACAAAACATCTCAAATGAGACGTGTTCGTCCCCTTCTGTGCTCATAGGTTACATACCGTAACATCCCGAGCACGCTCCCACTCAAAATTTGAAGATAATCACGTAAAACTGGGAGAAGGAGGGCTCCTTAGTTCAACAATATGTAAAGATAATTCCTTTGTGTATTTTTTCACGTTCCTAAATTGAGGGGCGGGAGCTTGTTGCGAACGGGCGGATGCTGGGTATTTTATGGCAGTACACAAACCAAGTTCCGTGATTTTTCTAGCTCCAGTAACTGCTAGAATGAATTTTCATACATGGATCATTTGCATCTGCTGACCAGGCAACCCGGAGAGAATTATGTCTTAACCGACCCAAAGTATCTGCATCGTGGTGTACATTAAAGGGATACTGCAATGAAAGTCCAGCGCCTATTTCAGTGTCTATACGTCCACCACGTCCTGGGCACACCACAAGAGACAGCCATCTTTTGCTAAAAAAACAACAACATTAAAACATAAAAAAAGGAAGATGAGTGTCGTTATGTCTATCTGAACATAAAAGCAGTGCCGCACTGCAGCTGTACGGCAGCAAGCCGTGTACGCGTGAGCTGTGTCAAACCTTCTCTCCCGCGCCGATCCAACTCCTGCGGGGAGCGGGTTTGGTTAACAGAAACGGCCAGGTTGTAATTGCGCCGATGCCACTTAGTGGCGAAGCTCACAACCACACCAGCTTCCACAAAATCCTGCTGTGCGAGAAAACGCAACGTTCCGAACGCGATGCGTCTTGGGAGCTCCTGGAAGCTGGCGTGGTTGGGAGCCTTGCCATTTGGTGGCGTCAACGCGTTAACCCGGCCGTTTAAGTTGCCCCTCCCCGCAGGAGTTGAATAGGCCGAGAGAGAGAAGGAAAATCCTTTGGGGCCTTTTCGAGCAAAACAATTGGTGTTCCTGTAGTGTGGTCAGAACGTGGTTGACATTTAGACAATAATAGGCACTAAAATTTCGTTGTAGCATCCCTTTAACCACGTGATTGTAACCCGATAGCTGGATGCTCTCTCGTTCTAGGCCTATCCATGCTCACTCGCTACACGCTACGCAGCTACTCTCATTCACTAGTCTCCTAGTCTGTCGACACAAAAGATTCTGGTGACGTGAGTGACGCCTTAGACCCTGTCAACTTGAAATGTGGGAGGGAAACGAGGAAGTCAAAGGACAAAGCAGCTCAAGCACCGAAACAGCCAAGTCTGCGAGTGCATGCAGGAGACGGTTACATTATAGCCGACGAGCCGCTGGAGACGCGGGCAGATATATGCGTGACATATGGAGAGACGGGAGTGCCATAGAGTTAATATGATAATCTAGAGGGAAAGGCCCCATGTATTTCGGCCGCTTCAGAACGGCAGGGAGAGATGCAGGCATCGAGTGGTCCCGATGGGATTGTATATTGGTGGCAATGCTTTGATATACACAGAGAAGCCGAAAAACACAGCTTCCAAGGTACCTATCTAGTTTTCTCTAGCTTTAATTTTCACGCAAAAACCGCGTCGCACATTGTACAACATAAATTAGAGTTGACGAGCACTCGAGCAACTTCAACTCGTTGCAGCAAAACGAACGCGCCTAAACTATTGTCTGCTTTCATTCTCCGCTCTTCTGTTGCCTCTTTCTTGTCCTTTCACTTGGATTCACCGATGTGAATGCGTAACATTTGCCACGTTCTGCTCCCTCCTTTACCTCCTGGGGGACGTACTACCTCAAGCACGGTAGCCTTCCTGAATGGGGGGATCCGAGGGTCCCGAGATACGACAGAATTCGTCCACGAAACTAGTGCATTGTTTACGAAAAAACATTTAGCCAGGATTAACGACGTCTAATGGCAGTTATATTGGGCATTGTTTTTTTGCGTGTCCTAACCCCTTTAAACCGTAGAGCCGACACACTAGCGTTAGAAAATCTCTTTCTCTCTCCGCTTCCTCAAACTTAACTTTGAAACGGCTATTCACCTTGGCTGGGGTGGACAAAGCGCCGCGGACTACGGGGGCATCTTTCTCAGAACCGTTAGGAAAAATTGTGGATAGCTCCTCATCAATGCTGGGCAGATCAGAGCTCCTGACCGGCTGCTGCAAAGTGCAAACACAACAGCGTCAGTGGTGGGGGACGCCAAAAAAACAACAACCGGCGTGCGTCAAGAAAATCATAGCCTAATCGTCGGCACGAAGAGCCGGGGCCGCCTGCCGACGGTACATATAAATATGCACGATAATGTTACGAGTGAGAAATTAACCGCGTAAGGCGACCCGGGGGACGCCAGTCCAAACTATACTTCTCGGACATCGTTACACTTTTGCGAGGTGCCTGTCCCATCTCCCGCCGGCTTCGAGGTCAAACGAGCGCAATGCAATTGTTCGTCAGAAGAACATTGTTGTTATCGTCGATTGACAGACTTGTTCGGCTAGTCAGTGTAGGACGCACAGGAAACGTGGAAGCGCAAACATAAGACGGACAACCGCTTGTCCGTGTCCCCGTCTTCATGTCCGTCTCTGCTTGCCGTCACAAGTTTCCTGAGCATTACCACTGTTCTGGATGTGTGCACATGGAACGAGCATCACTGTGCGCAGACGGTGGAAAAGATATGTGCAGCAACTTAAACGCAAAACTAAGATCACTGACAGGCTGAGAACAGCAGGGACGTCTTTCAGTTGTTTTGCCTCCAGCACGAGCTTCCTACATATTATAGCACCTCGGCATTTCGAGAGCTTCGAGCACGCAAACAGAACCAAAGCATGATAGAAGGCTGGAGGTCGGTCATTCAAAGAGAAGCCCCGCCACTCTCATCCCTTCTGTGACCGAGTGCACATAAATGCCTTATTAATAGGGACCTCCCTAATTACGGACTCGGAGTAATCAGAAAGTGCCCCACACTCGTTTGTTTGGCAGGGTTGAAGCTGAGTCACACTCACGTTGAAAATGGTAAACAAACCAGTAAAGTGAATAAAAATTCACTTCCGCTCAACCAACAGAGCTTCCTAGAGACACATGCCTCTAGATTCCCACATGTCGTAACCACACGAACACTCGGTCAACAAATGCTCCATCTCAAGAGCCCTCTGCAGTCTCACAAGACTTAAGGAAACCTCCCGTAACCTGCTCTTGCAATCACTTCTGTCCTCTTTCGATGATGTGCCACCAGAGATTGTTGTGTGTCTCGAGCACATTGATAATGTTTAAGTCTGTAAAGCGGCCCAAGCAGAAGAAACGATTGGTCTCAGAACTGCGAGGTTTCATGCGTTGCTGCAATTTCTGTGCCGACATTTCTGCACACACCGAGCCAAATTTATGACATTTTTGTAATTAAGTTTAGTACAGGAGAACCTCGCTGGTACACCGTTGAGCGGACAGCTAAAATGAAAACAACAACATGGTCCCAAGACGGTATGTCAACCGTCTTCGAACACTCAGACTCATGTGAAACTAAGTTCTAGAAAACAAGCGTCTGCAGGCAGCCACAACCCCATTTTGCTCTCTGGGCAACTGTTTCAATGGTGCACCGATCTGCACCAAGATCTACCAAGATTCATTTTAAGGCTTGGACGAAGTGAGCCCAAAGTACACAACGATTATTTACTGCAACATTGGTAGGGCCAGCATGGTTCTGCGGTGCTCCGCAAAAAGAAGATAAGAAAATAGAGAGACGGAAGACAAAAAACATCTCCTCCTCTTTCTATGCATCAGTGGGCCATTTCCCAAACCAGCACGCACGAGAAGACCTCCTATTTTTGCGCTGCTTCGTCTTGTGGAGACGAGGGTGACCAATTACTATGACAAACTTGTGTTTATCCTTTGTCCCCCTTGTTCCCCTTTTCAGGGATTATTTTCGTCATTCTTGTCCAGCTTGCTTGCACTTTTGCATGAATTGTATTTCACCAACTAATACCACTAAGTGTTGACATTTCGAAACTGTCTTTACTTGAAGTTGGTGAACCAACAAAACCTGCAAAACCATTTGCCGGATAGTGGATGCTCGTGAAATGTTTGCATGGGGGAAACCAGGCACCTGTAGCTGATAACGAGAGCAGAGCACGCTGTACTGGTTGGGACTGGTCACGTGAACGGACGTTTTGCGTGCTTTTTGAGTGGCCTTGAACATATTGAGGTGCAATAGCATTCACTGCTTGCCAAATCGCGGCGCTGCTGCTCGGGTCATTTTTAATGGAATAAGAGACTTCTAAGCTAGTTCGAAGTTCAAGAGCCAATGAAAGTGTTTTACAGGCACATATTTCATGTTAAAAGCAGTCTTTCGTATAGCACATCGTCCAGCAATCAAGCTTAGTGCAGTTTTCATTTGTTCTTGTTACATTCGCTAGAGAAGATGGCAAGGATCAGGGTGTCGGAACGAAATGTTTTTTGTCCCAATTTCAGTTACAACTATAAAAAATATTCTGTTAACATTCTGCTTCAGCACGAAAAAGATTATGGTCCGTAACAGTTTGTGTTTGAGTGCGAAGAAAATCCAGATCCAACCAAGTGTGCACTTCTTGCAAAGACAGAAAACTGAAGAGTCCGGGTAAACGACATCACGAGGAAGAACGATGCCAGGCGCTGATCATGATCTCAGAAACAGCTTGTCATCAAGTGTACCCAGTGAAATGCGAGACCTCTTTTCCGACAAAATAAACCTCAGCACCGAGAGTGCCCGCTCCATGCTGACCTGTGTAGCTGGAATGCCAAGGGCTACCTGTGCCAATGTGTACAGTTCCAGTGGGGCATTTATTTCGTTCTTCCCAGAATGTCAATACATTCGTGGTTCTCGGAAGGCGTGGCTCCTTATCCAGCATTTCAAACAAACATGCTATGTCCAGTGGGCCTAGCTCACTCGCTTGACTGCCCTTTAATACTGGCGGCAAACCGACGGCAGTCTTCTACCTTGCTGCATAGAATGAATGCTGAAATACCTGAACTTTCTTTTTAAACCGAAAACCAATAATCAAATTTCTCCGTTTCACTCCGGAACAAAATGATAAATACTGTTTCGATTATGCTTGCAATCCACCCAAAAATATAATTTCTTTTTGTTTTGACGTTTTGGCTAGCACTCGCGATACCCAAAATTTTCTAAAGCACTCACTGGCATGTGCAAAATCGCATCTGAATCTCGTCAGCACACCAAGCAAGGCTTAGCGGAGAGGCAAAAAGGCAGAGAACCCTCACCCCCTTTACTAGCAGAACTACAGGGCTGCAGCACTGGCTGTACTATCCTGGCCAACACAACCCAGAAAAGTCTACACAAAAGCCTACTGTAACAACCCGAGAGCAAACTGGGTGAAAATAAAGCATAAACTTATTTTTGAAGTGCAACCAAAAAAGTATAAAGACATATTGTAGCCAGGCCGAGGATACGAAGCCTTTAAAGGAATGCTAAAGTTGGTTTACAGTCGCCGACAGATTTTCCGGGAAGATTTTGCTGGGCCGCTACTCATCCCGCGGAGTTAAAGGGCAACTACGGTCAAAAACGGAACCAAAATAAATGACTGATATCTCTTTAGCGGCAGGAAATGGGATCATAGCCAAAACACTCCGTCTAAGTGAAGCCGCATACTCCATTAAAACCGATTTTCAAGATGCAACCAGTGCTCTTTATCGGCCAGCAAGCGGGTTAGCTTTCAGTCGAAGAACACTGTCCCAGCACCACTGTGACATCACGGGCGTGGTAGAGCCGCGGTTGATTGGTTGTACCACATATTGCAGCACCACAATGACGTCAAGTCATGGCTGAAGATCAATGTTGCCATCCCTCTAGCAGATACTTTCGGTTTTGCTGTAGACGCCCAAAACCAAACTTATACCTTGTAATTTGCTGACACTGAATTAGCCGAAAACAGTCGTAATCCCAAATTAAAAAAAATGTTGACGAAAGCTGCCCTTTAACATATAACATGAACTGAAATTTCAGAGGCCATTCAGCACACTGCTGGATGCTTTCAAGACATCGTTGTGAAACCAACAAAGCCACCCGGAAACAGGATATGTGTCGTGCTCTCATGATGACCACGCTGCGCGTCCGATTGGCAGCAGAACGAACGGTTAGATTTGCAGCGATCAAACTAGGTGCGCACTGACGCAGGTTCTGCTATACCGAAACTTGGCCTCGTATCCATATGTAATAGAATTCATGCGGCACCGTCCCATCTCCTAAATCAGACGGTATGTCGCACAGATGCGTGCAACCTAGTCTTTCACAAGTCCCATCTTTCGTTTGAGCTGTGCATTGCGGAATTTCGTCACCTACCTGTAGTGTTTTCAATACAAAGAACAATCTGTATTAAAAAAAAAAGGGGGGGGGTGGGGTGAAGAAACAAGAAAGTATCTCACCTCTGGCATGGTCTTGACGTAGTCTTCAATAGCCTCAACAGCCTCTCTTGAAGCTCGCTGTTTTACTCGACTTGGAAAGCTGGTCCTTCTTGCCCTCGTACGGCTTAATCTGGTCCTCCTGGATCCACGCACTGCAAAGTCGTCAAAGTCCGGGCATCGGAACAATGTCGCATCGAACGTTGAACAAGTATTGCACCGGAGGTGTCAAACTCTGTGGCCGCAGTGCTCAGGTTAGGACATTAACGTGCTCGCGTGAGAATAGGAAGCACGAAAACTCTGACGGCTGTCAAAATGGCCGTCATCTCGATGACGGATGTAGAACAGCAGTGTGAAGTTAAGTCTGCGACGCGTACATAAACATAATTTTGTTGATTACGAGCTGATATTGAAGCCCCATGTTAGATTTTGGTATTAGGAGGGTGTAGGCAAACATCTTTAGAGTGAAGCCGATCATCCAGGAACTAGGGAGTGCAATTCTCACGCTGTGGCACAGCCACTGCTGCAAATTATTTTATTTGATCGTGAGCCATTCTGTTCCACGTCATTGCAACATGGCTACTGAATTGCGTGTTTCTCTGCCTCATTCGTTTATTTGCTGTCTGCCATCAACTTCGGGGGCATGGATCTCAAGCCAGTACACGCCCTTTTTGTTTGTGCCCCCGCAACTGTACCACGAGCGGATGGCCACAAACAAACTGCACTGAAAACATTTGGGACATTTTTTTTTTTTTTAATGTAAGGCGTACAGGTCACCCAGAGGCCAAGACTAGCTTGGGCAAGGCACCTATGTTTCGTCGTCTAGAATAGGAAAAATTTGAATTTGTTGTATGGATATCTCGACAGTGGGAAGTGATGGTCACTGACAGGATGAGAAAAAGAAGGGAGGTGTTTCAGTTGATCCACCTTTAGCACCAGCCTCCTACCTCAGACGATGCATCGGTGTCTCATGAGCCCCGAGCGTGCACGGCTAAGGCAAAGCAAGTCTAACGGCTAAAGGTAAAGCAAGGCTAATGGAAAAGCACAGCTAAAGGCAACAAGCACGTGCTGGAGGCCAGGGCGTTTAAAGAGACGCCTAATCCTTCTCAACTTGTCAGCGACTATTTGAAATTTTCAGCGATGGTGGTACCACAGTGTGAGAATCGCGCTCCCTAGCTAATGGATGATCAGCTTCAGAATGAAGGAGCTTGCTTACACCTTCCCGACGTGGAAGCACGAGGTAAGACTCTTAGAGCGCTTGCATTCCACAAAATTAATATTACTTTGCGCAGCAGAACCGACCTTTACGGCTGTTCTATGACCATCCAGATGTTATGGCTATTTTGATTGAAACTAGTGCGTCGTCCCCTATAGGCCGCGAAAGTTGCGAAGTCTTTGCTAAAATGGCAACTGGCGTCCCCACTGTAGTTGGTCAATTTGACCAGTGTAGTACAACCGCTATTCTGGGGTCCTAAGATGCATCATGCCGTGGTGACCACACGACCACACGCCAGTACGACGATCATAGAAAAACGAAACGCGCGAGGAATGATCACAAAGTTGTGTTCTGTTTAGGGGAAAAAAAATGTGGCCAAGGAATTTGTACTTACTAGTTGTTTGTTCCGAAGAAGAAAATACACTGCATGGGTTTCTTTAGTGCAGGACGCTTCACATCTTTCGTCGGGTTGGCAACCTTGTGTGGGAAAGGGAATAAAAAACAAAAAACAAACGTGGAGTTGAAATTGAACACTGAGCAGCGCGCGTCGAGTTCGAACCGGTTAGAACGCGAGCGTGGCTTTTACCAGGCTCTTTTACACACATAAAGAACGTTTAGATTCAGCACTAAAGCAGAAACGTAGCCCAACGTTCCTCAATCAAGCGAAAACATCCAAAAGAAGCGACACAACCGTGTCCGGTGAAGAAAAAATTGCGCGCAGAATCGGCCAGTTACAGCCGCCGCAAGAGTTAGCTGATACGAGTTTTGGCGGAATCTGCTAGGCCTAAAGCATAAACACCCCGGGTTCGCTGACGTCTTCGCCGGTTCGACGAAACCGAAAGCGACTCCCGCGAATCGCAGAACGCCAAGAAGGACGCCGAGACGACGACTCCGACGTAAACGAAGTCATCCATTTCGTTCGCTTAACACAAACATCCAAGCTGCGTCGAGTGGCGATTTTTGAATTTGAATAGTCGTTGAAATGTAGGCAGTACGAACAAAGCGGACTTACCTTGCCAGGCCACGGCGAAAAGCCTTTCATCTTTGCCCTGAAAAAATGTAGAGTTAGACCGAGCGTAAATCGGGGTTTCTCGCTGCTCGTCACATGAATCGTAAAAATTTCTCTCGCGTTTCTAGCGCGTAAAAAATTTCCTTACCATACAGGGTCACCGATGTTGTATTTCGTCGCCATGCTGGATTCAAGAGCGCCGCGGTGGCTGTCGGGATTGAAAAGGAAACGCATCAACAACCCACTTGTCACGTCCATGGTTTCGTATGACAAGAAACAAACAAACAAATCAAATAATTAAAAGCCTAAGTCAATTATTTTGTTTTTGTGTGATTTATTTAAATATTTATGGCAGAAGAAGGTTGTTTCTCAAATTTGAACGCTGCAAACGCTACAGAATCAAGACATGCGGGAAAGAGACCAAGAGACACACACTACTCTCGTCGCAAACATGGCGTCTCTGAGCTGAAAGCCGAATATCGAAACTGACTCTGTTATCGTGATTGTAAAACTGTCGCAGCGCTTTCTACGATCCCAAGCCAGCGGCAAACTGAACACTGGACGCAACAAGAAGCGCATTCGATCCTACCTTTCAAGTCACGTTCGTCGCCTCAAAACGTGCCGAGTGTCAAGAACCGACGCAAAGCCTGGATGTCGTAAACAGCTGCATTTGTTTTCCTTCGAGCTCGAGCGACCCACCAAGGCCCAAGATTTCACCCGAAAGCCCGACGCTTCAATCAATTTCTGCTCAATCGTTTGAATTTCTGTCTCGCCGACATCGACGATGGAGGAAACGACTCAGGGCAGCACGCCAAATCGTGTGAGCGTGGAAAAACAGAAGCGCATTTTCAAGATCATCGTGATCGGCGACTCCAACGTCGGCAAGACCTGCCTGACGTACCGCTTCTGTTGCGGCAAAGTTCCCTGCCAAGACCGAGGCCACGATCGGCGTCGACTTTCGGGAGCGGACCGTCGACGTAGACGGCGAGCAGATTAAGGTAGGTAGGCTAACGGTCCGAAACAAAGCGCTACAACGCTGATTACGTGGACGCAAGATTGCTGGCTCCGCCTTCTGCTATCGGTCGTGTTGCGCTTTCATCTGTTGACGCACTGGCGTTAACGTGCTGGTAAACTTTGGAAGCCCTATACTCCGTTTCATCTCAAGTTCGAGCGGGGCCAAGATCTAGTGGCAAAACAATCACCAGCGCACAGAGTGAAATCAATGTTGCGACGTATTCGCGCTTGGTTGGACCAATCGGTCAATATTTTATTTGCACAAAGGAAAAGGGGAAAGCAGGAGGTGTGCACGGCTAGCAGATAGGTATATAACCCGTAGGCATGGGCGCCTACTAGCCAGCTGAAATTTAGATTAGAAATAAAATTGAAATAAATCTACAAATGGAAGGAGCGATGTAACTATACAGGGTACGTGTGTGGAGGTAAACAAAACCTAATCGTGGCCAAACTTCTAAGGGGAGTATGTTACTTCCGGTTCGCTATTATTTTTGCTTGTTTTTGACTTCCCTCAGCTCACTGCCGAGGACTAACTGCGGTACCTCCAGAAATCTACCATTACGGGATTGACATCCCTCCCTCTTCCCTTGGGTGAAAAGAAAGTGCACTTGTTCCTCAAGGAAATGACAAATCTGCTGAAGGCATTGTGGGTGCATCTTCACGGCTACCTATGGGAGCCACCTGGTTCGTATGCCAAAGAACAACGTAAAACTTACAAATCCCTAAACGCATTCAAATACTTGGTGAATGGCAAGGCATTAGCGGTGGGCACCTACCTCCCTGAGGCACCAAAGATATGCACTGAATTTCCCTGTGGGGGTCGGCAGAGCCAGGTCTTGGTTTTAGCAGAAAACTTTTCGAAAGCTTTTATTACGTTTCCCTTAGTGCAAATGCACAATTTTTTAGTGTTTTGAGTTACTTGCTTTGGTATTCAAGGTTTGTCTCCCCGATCACCGTGCACATTGCATTTGCATGTGTCGTAATGGTCCATCGTTGTACGGAAATGTTTGGTCGAGGCGCTGCATTCTCGTGTTTCGTGCATTGCGCCTTCTGTCAGTGGCACATCAAAGTAAGCTAACACCGTCTGCCAATGCCAATGTTCTACAATCACCCAGGCTCAACGGCGTCTGTGGCGTCCCTCATCTTGAGATAGTCAAAATAACTACACTGGTGACATTTTGTTTGTACTACCGATACGTATCGGCAACTTAAAAGTATGACACTGGGGCTTTTCTAGAGCGTTGTTCTCACGGAATTGCTTCCTAGTGAACCAAGAGTCGTCGCCGTAGGGAGGCGCTTATGGTAATTTACATCCCCGCAAGCTTCCGGTCAAATCGGAAGACAAACAAACTCTACCGTAGCAACGCTTCTTGTAACGTTCATGAAATATTTTATGACCAGTTCTCCAGGTCCCGTTTGCTCAGAGCTGGTTAGCTTTAACTGCGGCAAAAAGTTAACCGCCCTTCCTTACAAGGTACGCTGACAAGTACCTAGCCAAGTTTGACGAGGGCTGGATGCGCGATAGCTCAGTGTTTTATTATGGGGTGGTAGCTTGTGCCACTTACTGGTTGTAGCGAATATAAGTGGCTTTACGTGAAAACTTTTTGCAAATGGGGACCCTAGTAAGCGCGCTACCGGGTGTTTGCGATGCAGCGCGGGACACATTTGAGCTTGAGAAACACTTTTTGTTGCTTGCAGTCCAGAAAATGGGTAAGGTGTTTGTTAAATTATTTAATGTTTGGCTGTCTGAGGTCAAGACAGGCCTGGTTGAAATTTTCTTCCCGGCGCGAAAGAGGACGGCGAAGTTCAGTGCTAGGATATGATGAGGAACAAGTGCGCAGTGAAAGGCGAGCGACAAACCGGCAGCATGGTTGGCTAGCATCAACGTTATTGGATCAGCTCAGTTACGGAACTGCTCATAGATGCTGCTTGCACGAGCAGTAACCCCCTCACTCACCCCGACTCGACTCCCGTCGTTCAACGTGCCGGACGTCTGCTATGGAACTGCAGTGTATTCTATGTAGTACGATACGTTTCGAAGCACACCGTCTAGATGGCGTTCCACCGTACTCTATGGAACACTCAGTTTTGAAACGAAAATCTAGATGGTGCCTTAAACGACGGGAGGCGGTGTGAAGTGAGTGAGTGGAGTTGTGGAACCTTCTTCCACGGGAGTTCCACAACTGAGGTAATCTAGTAACGTTGACTAGCATGTAAGAACTGTACATAAAACCTTCTTTATAAAATAAAAATTGCGTACTTCAGCTCCAGTGGAAATTGGCACGCGGTCTGCTTCTTCGATGTCATCAATGCCCAACCGATTGAGTCAAAACAACCCATTATAGATTCCAAAGGCGTTGCCGTGTTGACAATTACCAGCGTCCCTTTAGGTTTAGGAATTGCCAGAATCGAAAGACGACCCAAAAAATGGTGCTAGATCATTGCACATACTTTGCGATTCGAGTGAGGTAAGGCAAAGTGAAAGCCTCCATGTTTCCCCGCCGTCCCTGCTCTGCCAACCACCTGACCTAACATTCCCCCTCGTAGGGAAATGCGGTTAACTTCTGCTGCAGTTAAAGTTAGCCAGCTTCGAGCAAACAAGCCGAGTGGTTAGCTAAAGGACCGGTTAGCGAGTGATTTGTTGGGGATTTGTTATATTACTCCTGTAAGACGACTCATCTCCTCTTGTATGTTGAATAGCACTACACGGACCTCGCTAAATTTCCAACTTCGTGATTCCTGCGGAACTTCATCGCCATAGAAATTTTGACATTCCCGGGCTCAAAGGCCTGCTGAATCGGAGTGACTGGAAGTCCCTTGGATAGCAAGAGACGGCTTTTGTTTGTAAACGATAAAAGGATCTATAGGTGCAGAAGAGCATGCGAAAGACTTGTGGTGAAACTGCCAAGGTCGTCAGTGGTCCAAGGCAAAGGATCAGTTGGATCGCAGAAAAGCTGCCATTCGATGGAGACAATCAGGCAGTATCAAAAGTGCACTGTCACGGCGCTCATCGTCTTTGTGCGTTTGTTATCGGCTAAACCAATTATCCACCGAAAAAAGTGCAGGATCATGGGGCATTCATTGAGCGCGTTGTGTGCGGCTGCGGTCCGACTTTGAGGGAAAGGGAGTATAGGAGCTGTAGGATAGTGTTAAACTTGGGCGAGTTGGTTACGCACAGCGAAATGAGAACAGCTAAAAAAAGTCAACATATAAGTTGAACAAGGTTAACATAGCGCAGACCAGCACCTGGTGTGTTCGATTGTTTGACTTATCTCTTGTGTCTTTTTATGCTGTTTTTGAACATTTTTATGTTCACTCTTATCCACTGCTGAATTGACGCACTAGAGAATAGAGAACCAGCTTTACAAAATTTTTGGTTTTTGATTTGCGTGAAAAATGCAGCTGTGGTAGCTCTGTCTAGCGTGGTACACCGGTTGGCTCAGTTAGCAACCATAAAACGTTCTAACCAAGGGTGGCTTTTAACGAATAAGTGTGCTGCATGCACTGGGGAGTATAAAAACCCAAATGCTGGCAAAAAATATTTAGGTTTTCACTATTTCACACTACCCAGCCATGCAGCACACTTATTCTTTAAAGCTATCTTTGGTTAGAATGTTTTCTTGTCGCAAACTGTGTTGCCATGTGTTGTGTTATTACGTGCGTGTTGTGTTGCTACATAAAACATTCTTGGTTTAGCGCTAGTGGTACAGCCGACTCGCATTAATTCAAACTCCAGGAAGCGAGTGTCTTTAGTTCAAGTATCAGAAGTTTGAATTATCAGAAATTCATCTAAATATGATGTGAGGCAAAGTAGCGACTTGCTGTAGGTAGGAAAAGTTAGACATACCGAGCAGGTGTTCTACACTTTCCTCTATACGGGCCTTTTTATAGGCAGGCACACACATAAAACATTGGTGAAGTTTGGAAGCAATAGTGGTTTTAGGCGAATATTTTTTAATCATATAGTTTGTTTTCAAGTCTCTTACTACCGTTGTACCATGCTCAAACGAAAATTCAGCCAAACTCGTGAAGGTTGTTTCCCAACCTTCCACTTGTACTACTTCTAAGCTCAATTAGTTTTAATATAACTATACAGCCTTTTCATGGAAAACGCCATGCCAGAGCAGTGCTCCAATCCTTGACGTCCCAGAGAATTTCCGGTTCATAAAAAGGATGAGCAAAGCCCACTTCAACACCGCTGCTTGAAATGTCAATGAAACGCTTAAACCACCAATTCTCCAGGTGAATGCCAAAAGACCAAAAAATGTGAAATCTTTAAAATTTTTAGAATATTCTTGTAAACCAACTTGCCTCTTCCAAGACGTTAAATTGTACATTTGAAGGCACTCATTAAATCTCCAACTCGTTGGCCATGTAGCATTTATGCTTTCTAGCACTGGTGACATAAGGAAGCTCAACAGGCTTGCAAAGACGGAGCGACCAGAAGTTGCATGGGACGCAAATGGCAGTTCATGTTTGTAAACAGCAAAAGGGTCTATATCTATGAACCGTGACCTCAGAAAGTCCAATGCCTACATTGGGGTGGCATGTAAACGACAGATTTGACATAAAATTAAACCTAGAGAGACGCTCAGCTATTCTAATTGAGGGTATTTATATATCTGCTTGCTATATGCAAATATTCTTTCTTTAATGTCTAATTTAACCGCTGTCAGAAAAAAAAAAGAAGCACGAATAATGAGAAACCAGATTGTCAGGACAGTTCTGCTTGCATAATTGTAGTAGGTTAGTCCCATCGAGTGCACTTCGCAGCAAGACACCTTGCATACTGCAGAAAAGCGATGATCGCGAGCTTCGTAGGGTACTGTTTTCCCGCAGTACACAGGTGCTCGGTGACAAGTGCACTCAATGGGGGCTAACCCTCTGCGATGAACAAATAGTATAGAACTAAGCGAAAATGCTGTATAAATTAAGCAGCTTATAAATGCATTAGACATAGCGGGACAACCAAAATTTTTTAGTTTGTTTGAATTAACCAGAAATATAGAATATCAGAGTTTTGAATTGTTGCGAGTCCACTGTAGCCATGCACCAGTGCTGAACCAAGTGCTAAGTGGAGTTATTAGTGAGGTTAGTGTTAGAGGTTTGTTGGAGTTAGGTTAGAGTGCGGTTATAGTTAGTTCGAGTTAGGAGTGCTAACTCCTCTTTTCACATGTCAATTTTTCTTGCTAAATATAGCGGGTAAACTCAATTTATGTGTAGGTCGCTTAATCGTCAATTTTCCCGCTAAATCTAGCAAGGAAACTGAATTTGCGTATTGGTCAGGTGACATCATGGTGATGTACATTTTCCTTTAAATTTAGCGGGGAAACTGAATGAAGTCGTGTGACATCATTTCCCCACTAAATTTCTTGAGGGAAACTGTATTGGCATTGATGTCACGTATTATCAATTTTTCCCACTAAATCCAGCGAGGAAACTGAATTTGTGTTCATACGCGTTTGCAAGTACGGCCTCCGGGGGCCGCCATCTTGCTTACTCTGGGTGCGCGCTTGGGTGCGGCCCGTAATCCGATTACAGTGCCTTGCTAATGGCGTCGTAATTTGATTAAGGAGTCATAATCGGATTACAGCCGTGCCCAAGTGCTACTCACAGCAGGCAAGATGGCGATGCCCTGAGGCCGTACTTGCAAACATGTATAGGTCACGTGACAAGTCATGCGACATCATTTTCCCTCCAAATTTAGTGGGAAACTGAATTGGTGTTGAGGTCACGTGGCGTCAATTTTTACGCTAAATTTAGCGGGAAATTGAATTTATTTCACATATAGGTCACATGACATGAAGCCATGCAATGTTATTTTGCCCGCTAAATTCAGCGGGAAGTTTGGCGGTTATGCTTTTTGGGGCTTCACTTCATCTAAAAACCTAACCTATAAAACATAAAAAAAAAACAAAAAAAAACAATTAGCATGTTATGTATTTTCTGCTCAAGAAAGCAGCTGTGAGATTTGCTTAGAGAGAGGCGTTTTATTGCAGTAGTTGTTTAATTCGTTGCATCTTGTTACAAGGCTCTGTATCTTGTGGGCTTGGGAGCTGTCGTTCTGAGTTGCACCACATTGATATTGGCATATAAAAGGTCGACAATGCATTAGGTGCGACTTACATTTTCAGTTAATTTTTCACTTTATTTATTATGCCACCACAACTTGAGGACAATGGGAGGAATTGCAGAAGCAAAAGTACACAGGCAAGCTGGTTAGGAAACATCATAATCTAAACCCTGAGGCATGGACAAGTCAGATTTCACTCGGCATGAGTAGGCACTGCACTGTGTCTGTACATTGGAAAAGGTAGCGTCACATGCAGTAGAACAGCTGACACAGCGGTGATATACACAGTGCAAAGTTAGTGCTGTGTCCACAGCACTGAGCTAACACTGTGCTGTATGTGCAACGATTGTGGTCTACATCAGTGCTGTGCCAGCACTCTGCTGTATGAGACCCCGTGTTTTCCAATGTACAGACACAATGGAGTGCTTCCTCAGCATAGAGTCAGCACCGACAATAGTGCTGATGAATGGCTGGTTTTGAGCTATTTAGTGACGTGCCGTACATGTGTAATAGGTCTTCACTCTCCCGCCGTCTCGACGCAGCTCCAGCTCTGGGACACGGCGGGGCAGGAGCGCTTCCGAGAGGAGCATGGTGCAGCACTACTACCGCAACGTGCACGCCGTGGTCTTTGTCTACGACGTGACCAAGATGGCCTCGTACCAGAGCCTCCCCCTGTGGGTGGAGGAGTGCGACGAGCACCGGCTCACCAGCGACATCCCCGCATTCTCGTTGGCAACAAGTGCGATTGCAGGAGAAGGTGGGGCTTTGTGCAATGAAATCGCACTTCCTTTGGGACGTAGAATGGACAGGTGCAGTCATGTCTTGTTAGTATACAGACACCATTAATATAAACACCCCGCTTTATGGATGCCATGTTTTGGGAACAAACTGGGTAAATATGTGCATTTCTGCATCATTACGAACACCTCACATGATGCAGGCTTTTTGGTGGAAAGGAGGTGTCCATATTAACGAGACCTCACTGGACCATCACTGCAGATTTCGAATCTTGCCCAAGGTGCCCATGATTCGATCGATGCTTGTTTGCACTAGAAGGCTGCCGCCGTGTAACTACGGTAAGATTTTGGTTGCATGTTAGAGAGACCGAGGTGGCCAAATTAGTCCTCACTCAATTGCTGGAGTGTGTAAGACGCCTCTTGTTGACTTGCCGTCAAGTTAATTTTTTTCTACATTGCGAAAATACGGGGGAAAGGGGGAAGAGGGTGGGCAGTAAACGTCTCATTTGGCGTGTAAACCCTCAAAATGTCCTTTTACTTAACGTATGTCATGGGACAAAAGTGGCTAAAATGTGCCAGTTTGTTCATCTTCACTCACCTGAAGGGTTTCCCAGAGCACCGCATCTGACTATTTTGCAAACTTCCACGAGCTACTGCTGATTCAACTTTTAGCTTATATTTAAGCTCAATTTCCCTTCCAGAAAGCTTTAAAAGAGAGACATCTGCAAACCTAGTCAAACTGGCGCTTCTTACCAACTCAAATATAGTTTCTCTCGTCTCTCACCCACTCTTCACTCCTTAACTTTTCCCGGCTTAGAAACTTACACCGTCTTTCCTTCCTCCCTCCCAGGTTGCCGTGAGCACAAACATGGCGCAAAAATTTGCCGACCTACACAACATGCCGCTCTTCGAGACCTCGGCCATGGACGAGAGCGGAGTCGGACCACCTCGAGGCCATCTTCACGACCCTCGCCCACAAGCTCAAGAACTCCAAGCCCATGATGACGGCCACCTCCTCCCTCTGGCAGTCCAACCACGCCGAGGAGCGCTCGCGGAGCGTCGTGCTACGCCATGCGAACGACAGGAATTACAACGAGTCCACGTGCATCTGCTGAACTGCTTTTTAGTCCTGGTTCCGCGTTGCCGGATCTGTCTCTGTCGGACGCGTAGTTCCGTCGGACGCAGTTTCATTGGTTCCTGTCTCGCCGGAACTGGGGTTGCATGGTGCGCCGTCTTTGACTGGGGCGCTCACCGTCCTATCCCACCCGCGCATCCAAAGGGGTCCCGAGTGGTGACAAATAGCGTCACGGCAGCCGGCACGACGTGTTGTCGGATGTTGCAATCCTTGCAGTCGGTGGTAGAAATGCTGGCGTAAAGGTGGGCCGGCGCCTGGGTTGCTGCTTTAAGCCGGGGTCACGCCGCTCAAGCATTCTGCAAAGACACGGTGTTCGCTGCATACACGATGACATATGCTTCGAACACGTCTGTAGACAGTTTTTGTGACAGGACTGTCGTACAAGGAAGGAACGTGCCTCGGACAGTGTTCGCAGACTGTCCTTTGTGTGACACGTTAGCGGTGTGACTGCAGCTTTAGTGTCTGTCGACATGTCGTCGACAGTCTGGCTGCGAACGGCCTACAGCAGGACGGGCGTCTGCCACTTCCGCTGCTGTGCTGCCACCAGACCGCGGCAGACGACGGCGCAGCAATTTTAGGACGTCGTGAGGCAGACATTGAGCAACCACTTTTGAGGACGCGGTAGACGCACCGGTCAAAGATGTGCTCCAGGCAACCTACTGGTACCAGTTTTTCGTCGGGTGTCTGCACCACCGGATTCGTTTTGTTACGTCGGTATTCCAGTTCTCATTGAGGGTGTGCTCGCAGCACTTGCACGTCCCACTGAACAGGCTATGCTTAGAGCATCGACACCCCAATCCCGATTCACCCATGGGCGCCGCCATTTCGGTGCTTAGTGCAGAGCAGGCGCAATTGGCGCTTGCTATAGTTCTCAAATTCAACCTGCCTGCGCTTCGAACACGGTGTCAGGAAGCTCGAGCGATGTCTTTTGCTTTGTCGCGGACTGCATTGTTGTCGGATAACCGACAACAATGCTTTTAAGCCCTAAGATGGTTGAAGTGCTGTTACTTTGAAGCGTAGCCTGTTAGGTGGCTCCAGTCCAAAGCACACTTTCTAGTTCAATTCTAGCAGGATTTGCATCTCGAGAGGTTTGTTCATCGGGTGGCGCATATTTCCTGGATTCTTTTCTTTGGCGGTGAGCTTCTGCACGATTTGAATTTCATCGAGATTGGTCGTGCACGGCCGTGCCTGCTGTGTGTTGCTACGGGTGGATTTATATCGATATATTATTTAACATTATTTAGCCCGCATTATTTGCTTTGAGTCAAACTTGTTCAACGATGAATAAGCTGAGCGATACGGCGATTAACCCTAACAAATCTGTACCAACACTCTTGGGGGAGGATCCCATTGACGGCAATGAATGTCTTGTCCGTGATGCGAGTGCAACACTACTCCACGGCTTGGAATGTCACGTAAGAAGCGAGCATTTCTGCATAAAGTGCGTTGGCTATAACAAATGTTTCTGGTCAAATGACAGTACTTCATCCCAAAAAATGGCTTTGCATAAAAAAAAGAAGAAGACATTCTGACCTACAAGTTTTTACAATTTTCTCCTGTGTATAACAATTCCTTAGGGGCAGTGTACTGGATTCAAGGACATTCCCTCGATCGGTGATGGATACTGCGACTAGAGTGGCATGTCACTGTGAGATCACTTTGGACGAGTGCTTTGTATATGAGACTATGTAGCATATGTATAGGGATGGTACATGCATGACTTGACACAAGTGTATTTCATGCTTTCTTTGTGTTCTCAGTTTAGAGGTGTGATGATGGTACTGTTTTCCATGTCAAGGCTACGGTTGAGGCATGTATAGGCACACTGGTACCTCCACAGGAGGCAGTTGACGTGCTATACAGCATTATTCTAGTAAGGTGTACTATAAGGATAAAAAGAATGTGAATATACTTTTATTGCAGCTCTTTGTTTTCAGAATTTCTGATTTTAATAAAAGTTTAGTATACATAAGAAAGCTTTTTGTGTGTAGTGTGTACTGTTGAGCAATATTTCCCTATGTAGAACCTTCAATGCTTGCCCAGTGGACTTGGAAATTAAGGAGATCAAAATAATTCTGCTAAGTGATTCTCCATTAAACCCGCTCATTTCATTGAGGATGCAACACATAAATTTGTAGGTAAGTAGCGCTTTCTTGAGGCTTGCAAACCGCTTAGTTGAGTGTTTTGGCATAAACTAGAACAAAATAACCTTATAGTAGAATGATTTCATAGTGTACAGCGCACTAAGCATTATGTCCTGCAAACAATGCACAACACTTCTACAGTGGAGCTGTTAAGGAGCTACTTTCCCACAGGATCGTGTCCCCGCAAAGAAATGTCGACAGAAAACTCTGGTTGCCGCCGTCGCTCATAGATGGCGGTAGCTGTCCAGAAAGTTGTGTTTGCCGGTTGTCCGCTTGCCGCCGTCGCTCATAGATTGCGGGAACATTTCTTCAGGGGAAGAAGAGCGGGTGCGGAAAATAGCGGCAAAGTGCGCAGCAGCGCGAATGGTTTCTTAACCGCCGCGAGGCGGCTATCGCCCTAAAGTTACACTGCGTCGAGCGCTTCAGATTTGTTCATTTTTCTTCTACTTTGAAACTTTCCTCTTTTTGCTGCCTCAGTCTCGGGCTAAGAACAAAATGGTTAACATCCACCAGCTCGCCTGCGCACTCACTGCATTATCATTCCATCATTTCTATGATGTCATTAGTCTTGTCTGCGAAATTCTATTTATCTCGGGAGGGTGTGCTTCTCTTTTAGTCCATTGCTGTCTCCACTCTTGCCATTTGAGGACGGAGGAAATTCTCGTAAACAAGATGTGACGCGTGGGTAACAGTAAACAAGATGACGCTCAATATCATATATATATATATATATATATATATATATATATATATATATATAAATTATCAAGTTGCAACTGGTAGCAAATGCGTTTGCTAGGAAGTTAGGGGATACATGATCATATATGGTGTGGGTTGTAGTTGGCACTGATGTTTTCAAAAGGCTGTGGGCCTTTTGAATTCTGGACTTATCGCGCAAGTAGCACCAGCGCGCGAAGCGCACTCGCTGTCTCGCACTTGCCATTTCTACTACACGGCAGTGATGTTCCATACCACGTCCAAGAATCCCCTTCGGTACAAAAATTTCCTATCTGAGGTACTTCTTCCCTAGAAAATTTTGAAATATCCCTGCATAGTTTCCTACATTTGTCTTACCTTTATTTTCGCAGCAGTAGATTTCTGTGGCAGTGGCTTCACTAGGGTCAGCGGCACCCGGGCGGTGGCCCGCGGCTACCCCCCCCTCCCCCCAGGCTCGTTGCCTGCCCCCCCCCCCTCCCACCCCGGCTCGTCGCAAGTATTCCAGTACACCATAACCATACCCCCCCCCTTCTCGCGGCCCGCCGCGACACCCCCGGAGCGCTGCACCCGGGGCCGTCCGCCCCCCCCCCTCCGCACCCCCTTTGTGACGCCACTGTTCTGTGGTCATGCAGGCCACTTTTGCGCGCATTTTACCACGAAAGCCGCGTGAAGTCTCATTTAAAACGGCCGCGTCCGTTTTAAATGGGACTCCAGAAATGAGATTGCAGGTCAATAAAAAAAAAAAAAGGCTGGACCACTGCATTCAGCAAACAGGCATGAAGCCACCGGAAGTAAACTGCTTGTCCCGGAAGTAAGTGCTTAGCAGGCTTTGTAACCCCACGTGCTGGTTCGGAAAGCGTCGAGGACGCTGGATTTTCGCTTGTCACCTCAAGAGAGCCTGCTCGTTGCGTAGTAAGAGCACATGCAGACCCGAGAAGTATTGTGGGAAGCCATTCAATGTAATCAGAAAAACAATATCTCCGGTGCTTCAGGCTTTCGTGAATTCTGGTGAATGTGCGGTTGGATTACCTTTGACTTTTAACTTATCTACAATAATGTGGTGCGTGTGAAAGCTCTTTGAAGACAAAGTACTTGGGGTTATAGACGAGGAGGAGGAAGTACTTAGGGTTAAAGACGAAAAGGAATTATAACCTAGTTGTTAATCAAAGATGTGTTTGTGAAGAAAAAAATGGGTTGTGTGTATATTTATGCATGCAGCCTAGAACTTAATCTGCCTGAACGGGCGACGAGTCTCCCAGCTGTAGATGGAGAAATTTAGCCAGTGCAGTACCACCGCTAGCCTGGGGTCTTTAACGTGCTCCACGCAGTAGTGATACACGACCGGACGCCGGTGCGACAGCCGGCTGCAGTGACACAGTTTCATGCTGGTGTCTCCGATAGAGGGGACTGACACGCCACCGGAACCAGCAAAAATGCAATGACGCAGGAGCGCGACGTCGGGGAGGCCGGGATTTTCTCGAGATTCTTGTCGCTGCTTCCTGCTTCTGCTTCGTCATCGTCTTATTTTGACATGCTATCAATGCTATGGTGGGCAACACCAAGCTCAAAGTCAAATTTGGGGGTTTTACGTGCCAAACCTACGACGGGCATCTGGCATGCCCCAGCGGAGGACTGAGGATTAATTTGGACCACCTGGGGATCTTTTGACGTGCAACCGAAAGCTCAGTTACACGGCGCCTTCTCCGCAATAAGCCTCCGTCAGATTGCGGGCACCTCGGCAACACAAAGCTACACTCGGGGACAACTTTTTTATGGCATTTCAGAAGTGAAGACCGCGCGTGCATTGACCTGCGCACAAGGCGCTCGCAAGCGCATGGGTATACCCAGAGCTTTGGCTTCATTGCCAGAAAAAGTGCCATACGCTTCAGATCCGGCGCTTTTTAATGCGTTAGCATTAGAACGCTCTGTTTTGACGAAAACCCGGCGGTGTCTTTTGTTTGTCAGCGCCGGAGAGAGGGAGAAGGAGGGGAATAGGGTGACGCGTGGGACGCCTCTATTGGTCCCAAGCGCTGACGTCAGCACGCGTCAACCTCTCCCTATCTCCCCGGCACTGACAAACTGACGGAAACCGCTGGGTTTTCGCCAAAACAAGCCTTTTCGCTTTAGTCAAACTCACGCTCACAGCTGGCGCGGAGCCAGAGAGGAGGATGCGCCGCGCAACACCTCCTAGATAACAACGCGGTAGTGCTGAATGAGATGGCGTCATCAAAGAATACCAACGCTGGACACAGATTGGAAACGAGTGCTGCGTCAGCGCTTGGCTTCCAGTCAAGTTTGAGCCAAACGTTGATGCAATCGTCGTGTCCAATCTGTGTCCAGCGTTGGCCTTCCTGACGACGCCATCTCATTCAGCATTACGGCTTTGTTACCAAGAGTGTTACGCCGCGGCGCGGTGGAATGCGGGCGTGCTTAGTTGTCGCTTTGCCCCGTCGCCGGTTGTTCTTCACTCTGGGTTTCTGTAGTAGCAGTGCATAGGCTGTGATGTGTGAGTGTAGTTAAAACGATGGATGCGGTTCCCTCCGCGAGTTATATGGGTGGGGTTCCTTCCACGAGTGTAATGAATGTGGTTCTCTCCACGATTGATATGGATGAACGTATCCAAAGGTGTCGACGCACTCTGAAAGGCAGAGTAAAGAAAAGGGATGAACAAATTTACAGGACGATCCATTGGTGGATTCTTAGGCAATGCGTTAGCATGACCCTTGGGAAACGCCACGCACGTCCCCCTTTGGGAAACGTTAACACTGACCCCGTAACAAGGCCAAAAAGAGGCAACAAGAAATATAGGAAGGAAAAGAGAAAACCGAGAGAAACAAGGATCTTCATCAACCAAGTCCTAAACAGTTAGGAGCCCGACGTTTCAAAACCGATTCGGTTTTTTCATCAGGGGCGACTATTTGCACGTGGAGAGCAGCAGCTTTTGTCAAACATGTTTACATTTAAAAGCGAAAGCCAAACGAGAAAGCCAGAACAGAAAAGTGAAGGGGTGAGCGTTAGCCAGTGGCGTAGTAATGGGGGGGGGGTGCGGGGGCCGTGGGCCCCGGGTACCAGGAGTCTCAGTCACGAGGGGAGGTGCCACTTATGGCGGCAATCCCCCCGGCTTGACTGGTTCGTAAGTGGCAAAGAATGTGTAGACGCATGATGTCACCACTCTTCCATCACGAACGTGTCTGGTGCAGAGTCGCAAAACTGGCTTGGCTCGTGCAAAGTCATCGCGCACCGGCGGAAAAACAAGCGCGGAAAGTGCGGGAGCACTCGAGAAAGAGCTGTGCCCGGGCACGCTGAGCCAACGCCACCTAGTCTACGCCAAACCCAGCGCAACACGACGCTGGCTTGCGCCGACCACGGGCCGGACTGCGCCGAGACAGCAAGAAAAGGCGCCAGACGAAGAAGAAAGAAATCACACGAAGGTCTTACACGAAGGGAGTCGCGGGAGGGGGTAAACGTGTTGGGTAAACTCTCAACGTGTCGTCTCCCTCACCCCGACTCGCACCCATGGCTGTCCACCCGTGCACGGCACCGCACCGCACGATGCACGCGCCGAGGGGAAGTGCCGAGAGGAGGTGCTGGCGAAAGGCTTCTGCTCAGCAAGCTCCCTCGTTCTCTGACCCCGCCGTAAGTTCTAGAGCGCGTCGCCTCGCCGTCGGGAGGCGGTCACAATGTAGTGTTCTGGCAAGTGAATTCGCAATGTTGTGACGGCGACGGCGTTTCCCTGTTGCCACAGCGTGCCATGACTGGAGACCGTCGAGCTTCTGGAAATCTGCGTGGACGGACTGGCTTCAGCGCCGCAGTGTACTGTAGATGCCAACGATTGTTTGATTGCATTACTTTCCATTTTAAGGCGTGCGGTTTAAAGGCTCGTTTTAGCGACATCTTACCGAATTGCCTCGAAACTCTATTTAGAGAAAATGGCAGCCGCCGGCATGCTGTTGCTTGCCGAATCGTTAGCGGTGAACCCTGGCGGTGCACGCTCGAGCTTGATATTATATCATATTTTCCCGGAGCGATACCGAGGGTGACTCACAAGGCAGCGGCGTAGACTTTCCATTTCCCCGGCGGGGGCAGGCTGAGAAGTTCTCCCAAGGGGGGGGGGTGCTGTGCGTTATTTTTTCTGCCAGAACTGGAGATTGAAGCTAACGAAAGCACGCTGGGATCTCCATTTCGCATGTATTTTGTTAATAAAGGCAATGTGGCGTTATTTTGTTTATACGCCATTACTAGAAGCTCATTACATAACACGTAAACAGCGTCTCGGTAAGGATCATGGCCCGGGCCCGGGTGGGGCAGAGCCCCCCCTGATCTCACCAGGGGGCACGAGCCCCGATGCCCCCCGAAGTCTACGCCTATGCCACAAGGTCTGTTTGGAAGCCTCACTTAAGAAAAAATGGAGGAAAAAGTAGTAACGGCGGGTCTTCCTCCTTTCTACTGACGCGCCCCCAAGCGGACACGAGAAAAAGGGAGGAACGAAACGTTTTTCTCCTTCTCCAGGCAGACGGGAGAAAGCTTTCGCCCTCCCGACTCATCTTCTTTCGGTTTTGTTTTTCGAGCAGGTTGCGCACGTTGTTTAATAAATGCTGTTGAGTTGATTGAGCTTCAGCGGCAGCGAAGGCCGCCTGTAATTCCGTCTTCTAGTCCAAACGTGCAGAACATTTCGGTTGCATTGACGTTTTTATCACTAATTTTATCAAACGAGCAAACGAAGCCGCTAGAAACAGCGAAGTTCCGGAGCAGTGCCAGCAGCGCCACGTACACTGGGTAAAATGGGCGTCTCCGTATTGCGGGACTCACGCGGAGCTACAGTAGCGAAACCACGCGGAAATGTGTCGACGTTTTCGACGTTATGGAAATCGCAGGAACCGCGTCCGAGACAGGCAGGTTTTGCTGCCGGCTGCCTGGGTGTTTTCCGTGCTGAGTTCGGTTCTGTTTTCCGATGCCGAGTGCAACCGGCGTTCAACGTGGTTCTGTATTCGTGCGTGTCAGCAACATAGCAGCAACATCGTGATGGCAGTGTTGTGGGTTGTGAACAGAAGACTGGAATTACCGCCGATGTGACCGTGTGTTCGCGTATCAGTGGTGTAACAACAAGATGAGATGACGTAAACTGTCGGGCATTGATGCCGCTGGTCGGGCCGTGATCGGAGGGGGCGAGGTGTCGCAGGTTGACATTCCGCTTTACATTAAAACGTTTAATACCACTTGAGGGTTTAGGTGCAATCGATCGACGTGCGGATTGCGGATAGTCATGTTGGAATGCTGGTCTGAACAGTAAGCTCCTATCGTACAGTGGCCAATGTGACTGTCGGTTGTCTCGTCTCCGAGAGCGATTGCGCTCTGGGGAAAGGACTGAATAGTACGAAATCGTGACGGAAAGTGCGTATATTTACAGTGTGGAATTTTAGCATTAAAAAAGAATAGGTAAAAACGAAAAAAAAAGCTACCTTTTATTTTGCTGTTTAAATATACTTAGGTTCCTGGAGAAACTGCCCTCCAAGTGGCGCGCTGGGATGAGCGCTAGAAGCTTTCGAGCTCGCCACGGCGTAGCTCCGTACACTTAACACCTGCCGCAAGTCGCGGCTTTGACTGCATTCAAGTTGATCGAAAAGCGATTTCTCAGCCCGTGAAGCATCGCTTCCAGCTGAGTGAATATCCGCTCTACAGAGATTAATTCAAGACGGCAATTGCAGCCTTGCGCGAACAGCACAAATAGAAAAACAAACACTACAATAGAAATACAGGCTACGACGTGCCGTGCGGGGAAACAAACTCATGGCTTCGAACCGCATTGGAGCGGCTTGATTTATTGGCTTTCAAATAATTACGGCATGATCGAGCGCTTGCTTTTTAATAAGAGATTCATCCCCTGAGCCATTCAAAATACTCTCAGAGGTATGACATTGCTGGGAAAAAATCAACATGCTGGGAATATTTTTTGTTGCTTATTCAGTCACCGAGAAATTCCGAACGTTCAAAACGACCAGTATAAAAGACGGAAACGCAGAGCTCGGGTGTAGTGTTCGTGTTAGTGTGCTGTTGTATTGATGTTCGTGTCTGCAATGTATGTGTGTGTGCTCAATGTATGTTCACCTGATGCTTGTAGTATGCGTAGTGTGTATATTGAGAGGTTCCCGAAGATCCTGAAGCGCAATGGTGGCGTGAGGAAATAAAAATATTTTTTGTAGAACATGAATTGGGCTGTACCTAGCGCCACCTAGCCTAGCTACTTGCAATTACTCTGCTTGACCCTGCCATCTGGTGGCAAGCGATTTAACCTTTCACGCTACGCGACAAACCGCGGCTTCGAGTTTGTTCTTTTGAGAGCGGCTTTTCGTTTCGCGGATTGAGTTTGCCATTCCTCCGTGATGTGCGGTTGACGAAGGAATTGTGACTCGAGGAACACCAAAGGTAAGACGTAAAGTGCGCGAAGTTAACTAGGTATCGGTTGTCTCCGTTTAACATCGCAGTGCTGTCGACGAGAAGACTGAGGAACTGCTTTCGAAACGCAAGTTTCTGTACCTGTGGGGGAATCTGGCTTCGGAAATAAACACAGTTCGCGGAAAGCTCGTGTTACGCTTTTATTTGCTGGTCCTCTCGTCCCGTACAAGAGACGCAGCGTCCTCGTTAAGCCTTATTGAGCTCGATTCGCTCGATTCAGGGCCGCCATAATGAGATGCAGGCGACGGAGGAACTAGTTGCTCCCCTGCTTCAGGGACGAAAGTTTCTCCCTTTCTGAAGGAACATAGGTTACAAGACCGTTCCTCCCCTAAAGGAGGACTATCGATACCCTTTTTTCTAAGAGTGTAGCTTGCCACCGCGTACAGACCGCATTTCTCTAAACTGAGCCTTCACGTTCTCTAAACCAGAGGTGTGCGTCGGTTTTCTGCGTCATTGAGCCTGCTTCTATAGTACTTGAGACCGAGGAAACGCTTCGGGCATTGACACCAAGCCTCACTGAAGTTTATGACGAGTTCACCGGTCATGATGACGAAATCGTTTTGGAGATCATCCGACTGCGAAGGCACCTGAAAGCCGCTGGGAAGCATCTGAATGAGACAAAAACTTGGAATGCAAAAGCAGTTTCTATAGAATTTATTGCCAAATGGAGCTTTTTCGAGACCCTTCCAAACCTGACTGTAATATTTCGCTTGTTCCTCACCATTTGTATTTCAGTTGCCTCATGCGAAAGGAACGTTTCCAAGCTAAAGCTAATCAAAACGTCTCTGCGCTCCACCATGAGCGATCAAAGGCTCTCAAACCTGTCGATATACTGTCCATAGAAAAAGAACGTGTCAAAAACATAAATTTTACAACAGTAATCAATAACTTTGCAGAAGCCAAGTGTCGGCGAAAGAACTTATGAAGAAATTGAATGTTCAGGTTTCGTGACACAAATGCTCAATATAAAACAAAACAAAAAAAAACTTCACTTGTTCTCATATGTGTACATAGGTAAATAAAAAAAAACACTGTTTGCTGGCTAACCCTGTATTTATTATTTCATTATCGCTGCGTGACCTCGCGTCGCGGTTATGGCTTTAGCTTTGCGGTCTCGGGGAGCGGGGGGGGGGGGTCAAAGACCTAAGGGCCCCGGGTGCCAGATGGTCTAGCTACTGCCACTGGCGTTAGCGATTCCCAAAGTAAGACGTGTGTGGTGTTTCCCAAGCGTCAGGCTAACGCATTCCCTAAAATCCACCAATGGATCTTCCTGTAATTCTTTGGCTAACTATATATTGGGAATCATCGGCCTTTACTCTTTTCGATATGCTATCCGGTATGGCTAAATTTAGAATAGTTACTGTGAAATCAGCAAGTGAAAATGATGCAAAAACCGACATTCAAATATACCTACGCTTTTCAGTGCTGTAACGTCAATGGAAGGCAGGCTTGCAGGTCGAGCGGCCAGTTTAAAAATGGACAATGGCGAGCATTTGTTTCCTGCTCCTGTGCGGGTGCTGGAGCGAGCTTCCAAAGCATTCATTTGACACAATGAAACGGCTTGTAATCAGTTGAGAATAGACTACCGTTTCAAAAGTGAACCCCTACTTTCCGCTGACGTCACTTTTTCATTGTTGCCAGTAGACACTTTCATTTTGAAAAAAAAAACACGGTGAGGACCAAGATTGTAAATTAAGTAACTTCGCGAAAAAAATAATATTTTGGCCCAATATTTGGGTTACTACTTCAGCGATGTTTGTTGGTGTGTTAAGCAAATTTACAGGCGAATCGGGGACTAGAAAACGCCGGAGTACGGGAGGGATGTAGGTGACGTCAGTGATCGGCGTAACCAGCGGGACTACTCAATCATTCACATGAACGGCGGAGGACCGAGAGGGATGTCAGTGTTATCAGACGCATTTAGCGGTCACACTCGACAGCAGGGCTCGGTGTGCGCTGACGAGAGTAGAAAAACGTAGGCGTATACATAATACGGCGATACGCGATTATAGCAGCAGCGCTGTTGTTAGATGCAGAAGACGACAAACTGCTTCCTGCTAAAATAAAGGTGTTTCTTGAATGGGTAGATGCAACGCAAAGAAGGTGGAATCAAAAACCAGTTGTATGAGGAGCGGCTTGAGGAAGGCATACTGATGAATATCAAAGGCTTTTTCGAGTGCCTTGGACGACACGCGCAAAGGCGCAAGCGACAGGAAGTTAGGCAACCCCGATGCGACCGCCGGAGCAAAAGCTCCCCCATCCGCCTGGGAGTTCTACGTCATCACGGCTCCGCGGAAAGGCGTGACGTTCTTACCACGTGATGCGCATCTCAGGGAGCAAAGGAGGGATTTCTCCCCGTGTGAATACGCCTTTACGAGCCGGCCAAGTTATTGTGCGTTTGACTCGTTTAATATTTAATCACTTGCACATTTACACATCTTATTTTCTAGCTTAAAATAATTTTATTCTATTGATTTTTAACCATTGATATGATACGGTGCCGGTCTGTTTTAGCTGCCCTTTGTTTTCCTGCTGTTTGACTCACGTCTGACAGGTCGTAAACCGCATCAGAAAGATGGCCGAATCCAGCGGAGCTCAGCGTGGTCGGGTTGGGCCAACCTACGAGTGTGCAGTTGCATGGACGTGTAAACGGAAGGAAGCACTGGAAACATGGTTCGCACATCGGGAATCTCGGTGGTCATGATTCGACCATCTTTCGCTCAGATCGTTCGACCCATAAGACGCCTTATCGAACATATACCTGGCAATTTAGTGAAAGATCAAAGAAAATGAAAAACTGACACGCTTGCGGAAGTGTGAGGTAGCCTTAATACTACTATGAGCCATAATTGTTTTTATAGGATAATAGGATATTTATTGATTAGAGGTGCACGAATATAAATTTTTTGATTGTACAGTCGAATCCGGATATTAAAAATTGACAGCGAATCGAATACGAATATTTTACACTTAATGAGAATTGATGTGAGTATTTTAAGAGGTTACGGTTATAGGTCTTTTCTATGAGACTTACCATTGAAAATGAACTGTTCTACTACATAATAAACATTTCGTATACTCTTGTAAATAAAAAAAAAGAGTTGGGTAAAACATAACATAACATGGCAAGCGAAGCAATAACGCCTGAGGTTTTCTTTTCTTTCATCGTCCTTTAAAATGAGGGGCGGAACTACAATTTTCGCCAAGCAAGGCTGACCTATGATAGTGAGCAAAAGTTTGGATATGACCAAGCCAACTGCGGCACTGGCAGTACGCCCATTTCTCCTAGCACGCTGGTGCAAAGCAGTGAAGCTTGAAGCGCGCGCCGGTGTGAGGTTGTGAAGCTTCACACCAAAGCGCCAGTGCCACGCAGTGAAGCTTGACGCGCGAGCTCTTGTTAACAACTGTAGTGCTCGGCCCTGCTTGGAAAATCTGAAAAAAAAAAAAAGTCTTCCGATAGATGTCAGCATTGTCTTAGAAGTAAACCCTTAAGCGCCGTTCACATATTTGCGACCGAGTACGACCGAGAGAGACCAGACCGGTTTTAAGCCTCTTGCGACGTCTTAGGATCGGATGCGCTTCAGCGGAGCTTGGTCCTAAGAGATCGCAAGAGGTTTAAAAACCGGTCTGGTCTCTCTCGGTCTTACTCGGTCACAAGAGTGCGAAACGGGCCTTTGTGCCAACTAAGAGCGTTTGAAGTTTCGAGCGGGGATGCGTCGGGATTGAAACACCGTGTATTTCCGCCCAAGAGAAGGCCTCTCAAAGAGTCCCCATCAGTATAGCGCCTCTCTGCTCTCGTCAACACACACACACATCTGATAAATGTACGGCTTTCGACAGATTTCCGCATTGTTTTAGGGCTAAACCTATACGCCGACTAACAGCGTTCTGAAGTTTCTAGCAAAGATGCGTCTGGATTGAAACACCGTCCACTCACATCCACAGGAAGTCATCTCTAAGGGGTCTTCACCAATAGCTATATATCTGCTCTCGTTAACACACGCAGTTTTCGTTCCTACTTAAGGAATCTGAGAAATACGGCGTTGTTTTAGGAGCAAATCCCTATGCCGACTAACAGCGTTTGAAGTTACGAGCTTGGATACGTCTGGATTGAAACACCGTCCACCCATGCCCACGCGAAGTCATCTCTGAGGAGTTTTCACAAGGAGCGTATCTCTGCTCTCGTTAACAACACATACAGAGTTCGTATGTTGTAGTTTTTATTTTTGCAGGTCATAAGTCACTCAGTGTTTTCCTATCAAAAGTCAGTTAAAGGGTAACTGCAAAGAAAAAAAGTGTATTTTTAAACAGCCTAATTAGGACAAGCATGTCACAAAACAATTTTTCCGCCAAAAAACAAAATTTTTTACAGCAATATTTATTGCGCAGGACTGATTTTAGTTTGCGGCTATTTCACCCGTTTTGAATCGCGCGCCACGAAGTTGCTATTAAACGTCACAGAGTAGCTGCTATACGTCACGGAGTGACGTATACCAGCCACTCCGCGGGCGTCGAAAGAGCGGGAGTTTCAAATGCGGAGAGGTGGGACTCCGACTAAATTACGTCCTGTGGCGTAAATATTGCTAGAAAAAAATTGTTTTTTCGCGGAAGATTTGTTTCGTGACATGCTTGTCCCAATTAGGCTGTTTATAAAAACACTTTTTTTTTCTTTGCAGTTACCCTTTAAAAACAATGCAAATAATTAACGAGAGAGAAAAAAAAAGATGGAGTTTTTAATACTGGGTGAAACAAGAGATGGCAGGCTCTTTATCGACTGGAAATTCGGTTTCTTAACCTATCGCGCTACGACTTTGTGCAGCGTTGCCCACAGATGGTGCATTTTTTGTAAAATTTGCAAAGAGCGAACTTACCTGAGGAAAAAGTAAAGAAAGAAAAAGGCTTAGCTCCTATGGAAACGTAGCGACGCCACCGGTCTGCAAACAACACGGCGCCGTTTCGCACGGGAGACAAGAGATGGCGCAAGCGGTCGCGACGCCAACTGCCGCCAACGAATGAGCAGACGACGCCGAGAGCCGTCGTGTTTAGCAGACAAGGAACTGCAGTTCCTTGTTGTTACCGCGCCTGTCGCCGCCTGCGGAACGCGAGTCGCTTTTGAGTCGAAAGGATCGTCTGCTAAAGTGCCGGCTCTCGGCGCCGTATGCTCGTTCGTTGGCGGCGTTCGTTGCGCCATCTCTTGTCTCCCGTGCGAAACGGCGCCGTGTTGTTTGAAGACCGGTGGCGTCGCTGCGTTTCCATAGGAGCTAAGCCTTTTTCTTTCTTTACTTTTTCCTCAAGTAAGTTCGTTCTTTGCAAATTTTACAAAAAAAAATGCACCATCTGTGGGCAACGCTGCACAAAATCGTAGCGCGATAGGTTAAGAAACCGAATTTTCCGGTCGATTTAAAGAGCCTGCCGTCCCCTTGTTTCACCCGTATTTACGTGCAATTTTGCCACATTCAGGGAAATCCTCGGCATTTGTGCATTAATAACTACAATAATGGCTAAGCATATATTTTTATATATGCGTAAAACACATTTAAAGATGCTCATGGTGATACATCTTGCGCTGTTTTACATAAAGTAGATCGTTGGTAAATAATTTGTGACTGTGTCTCTAAAACGTGTATACTTGACGTGTTTCATAGTTTTTTATATTTCTATATAAATGTTATATTGTATTTTTTAATTTTTTCTACATGGTGCAACCTTTTCATAAAATAAGTAGAAAAATTTATCACTCCGTAAATGCCTCGGTGTGAAATCGACGACTGTACAAAGTAGCTTAGTAAAACCTTGGCTTGGCAATATCCACGCCTCGAGCATCGAAATTTTATATCACCGGAAGAAAATGAGCTAAAACGTTCAAATGTAGCTGACTGCTCCTCCCAACGTAGTAAATACAACGTAGTAAATGCGTTAGCGTTCTTTCAAGTCACATTCAGGACTAAGTAACTCCGCGAGAGAGCAATACCACCGCGAACTGGCGCTGCTTCTTAGGAGCTCATGACGAGGCGGCATTCCAACAGAGCTTCACAGACCGCCACCAGACGCAATTTTGAAATCTGTTAATTAGTTTTAAAATTAGTTTTCTTGACTTCTCTGCCGGCAGCCCAGAAACACTAGTCTAAGCTAGTGTTTCTGACTGCCGGCACAACATAGACCGCATCTAAGCAAAGAAATAAATGCAAACATTCCGTTCCCGTACCCCTTTATAATGTGCGTCACGCATTAGTGATAGACGACCGCATGCCGGATGCTCATCCAGATCGAGACAGGACCGCAAAGGCAACAAGGGCGAGCCGGTAGACTGACTAGTGCTCCCGCTGCACGAGCGCTCGTGCAGCACAGTAAAGGCTCGTTCACACAGTTGCGTTCGAGTGGGACTGCAACCCCATGCGCCTCGTTAAAGGGATTGTCCGGTCAAATTTTGTATTCGAGAAAACAATTGAATATCATTGTTATTGCCTCGAGATGGATCGTACGTGCAATATCTGAATTTTATATGCCCCTCTGCGTGAGTACTTGAATTTATGCTGCTCCAATCGCATTCTAGCGTAAACGCTGCTTTCGTTGGCAACATTGAAGCTCTGATGTCACAAAACACAAAGCGAGCATTTTTGTCTGCCTCAGCGTGCTTCGTTTTTGTTGTTGTGCTCGACTTGTTTCGTAGTTGGGTGAGATTTTTGTTGCGCTGTTGGGTGCCACAACCACCGGGCAGCACATGCGAGCCAAGACATGACGTTCCGCATTTTTGCGCGAGACGTGCAGTGACGAGCGAAGTGGATCGTCGCCGTGCGTAGGGACTAGGTTCCCGTCAAGATCGAGATCCCGCTTATGCAGCAATCATCTCACAGAAGAGAGCTACGAGCCGAGCTCTAAGCGGACAGAAGGCTCGTAAGCTGAGGTGTGATGCTGTGCCAACGATATTAAACTACGTCCATCCACTCCTCGCCCAAATCGGATTAATCAATTTGATTATGCAGCGAAACCGAAACCAACAGCTAGGCCATCTGGAAACGATACCAGAAGTTGTATTTAGCACGCGTGCAGCCCGATTCATGTTTGACCCGCGTGCGAAAATGGAGCGTTACTACGATTCGCCAAGCTCGTCCAAGTCAAGTGACGACATGCATTTGAACGATTCGCCGTTGGTCTTCGACCCGCGGACATCGCCTCTGAGGGAACGACCCGCAGCCTCATCACCGATCCAGTGGATCCGCTGACATGTGTATCCAGATGCCGCTTCGTGTACTTAGGTGCCGCTTCAGAAGCGAAATCTGCATCCTTTGCTTTGCAAGCGCCCCTAGTTCGATCGGTGGCCGTCGCAGTTGTGTTTGCGCGAAATGGCATACGTTTGCTCGAAGCTTATGGCTGTCTGCGAGTAATTTCCTGCTAAAAGGCGTGACTTTTTTTGCACATGCTTGGGAACTGCATTAAAAGAACCGTATTTAAGTAGGGTACAGCCGAGGAGACTACATAATTCGAAACAAAATACAAGACATCCATCGACCAACGCTTGTTATCCCGTCCATCCGACAAACCTTTGCGTTTTGTGACGTCACGCAGCACCTACGGATGTCAGCCATTGACACTGGCGAAATTCAGGGTGCAGTTTCGTACATAGGCTCATGAAAGGTTTAACTAATAACGGGAGATCATATATCAAAATAAAAATGACGTTTGTCTACATGAAGGCTCCCTCGAGGTAACGAGCGCAAGAACTTAAGTACTTCCGGTTTCGACCGGACAATCCCTTTAAGACTGTTGGCGTCGAGTTGTTGCTATGGCGACGCTTGCGACGAGCCAATGGGCAGGTCACGACGCAATGCAGCGGAACTGCAGCTTCACGACGCAGCGCAGCGGAACGCAGTCGACGCAAATGTGTGAACGACTTTGAAGATGCCTGGGTATCTCTGGGTTTTGCAGCGCTAGCTTTCCCTTCACGTAATTCGTACCGTAAAGTGGGCGCACCGCCATGTGTCTGCTCCTGCTATGCTCCGTTCACCCTTGAGCTGAGACTAGAAGCTCCACCTTCAGCTCGAGCTTTCTGCCCTTGCTAACAGAGATGTGAACATGCAGGCACGCGCAACCAAAGTACTGCAAAAGCCAGCGAGCTCGCGTTGAAGGCGGAAATTTTAGTCTCAGCTTAAGGGTGAAATAGAGCCACTAAATGAGCTGCGCCCAGTCTTGTACACGTTACTAAAAAAGTAATCGATTACAATTACTATTACTCTTGGCTAAAAAGTATCTGATTAGATTACTTGATTACTCGACGGCAAAAGTAATTGGACATTACTTAAAGAAGTAATCGTTACTTTTCCGATTACTTTATTGTGTGAAAAGTCTGAAGACACATCTTTAGCGCTCATAACAATGAACTATTGGCAACCTATATTTCACATTTGCACAAGTATTGAAGAAGAAAAGCTGGTTCCCTCTTCGTGGTCGTTGCACCTTCACAATGCGGACACAAGCATAGAATTCGTTTAAAGAAGTTTAATGATGTGGCCGTTCGCCAGTGTGTGTGTGTGTGGGGGGGGGGGAAGGGGTTCTAGATCTTGTTAAGCGTGAGCAAGGGTTGTCGCTCAAAGTTTTGCGTCGCTCATTTTATTATTCACATGTGGATGCGCTCGCATGTTATACAAAGAGCAGCAGCTCCAGGATTTGAAACGGATCATGTGTGGTATCCATTAGCGGAAGAGATCGCCCTGACCACTTCTCAACTCGAAAACGAAGACACAGACCGTGGCCTCTCCGCTAGCCCTCCGCCACGAAGAAATCGCCACCGCGCCTGCGCGCCGATGGCCTTGGCTGTAGAGTTCCCGTGAGTAGCGGAGCGGGGAGAGCACGGTCTACTATAACTTCTATCGCTTGTCACAAAGACTACGTAGGGGAAATAGGGAAATATTTCAAATGGCTTTGTTATATCTGCATCCGCTTTAGGCATTCTTCGGCTCTGGTTCTCCTACGGGCTGCGAGTAGGTACCTTAAGCAGGATTTTTTTTATTCTTTTTATTTCTGTGTGTGTGTACGTGAGGGGCTAGTTTGAACGAAGGACTTACAAAGCTACATTCTGCTCCCTCAAACTTCGCCCTGAATGGCCTTTGTCACACACTGTGGCTTCCTGGGGCTTCCCACTCCCAATCCCAGCTCGAAAAAAAAAAAAAAAAACGGACATTCCACAGAAACTGTACATAGAAAGGGATTGACCTCGTTTTCTACAGCTCCGCAAAAATCTTTCTTTTTCCGTTCGAAAAAAACAAATTTATTTTTGTCATATCAGAAAAAACAGGCGTGTGCCCGGGGGGGGGGGGGGGGGGGGAGTCCCGTGGAAAAATAGTAACGGATACAAGTAATTTTATTACTTCAAAAAGTAATCAGATTACTCTTGTGATTACTGCCTAATAAAAGTAATCAACTGATTACAAAATTACTCCAAAAGTAATCGATTACAAGTAATTTGATTACTTGTAATGCGTACGGTATGGCCTGGCTGCGCCGCACCCCGTTTCCCGACATTGTTGTGGGCGCCGCCATCTTGGCTCGCGTGCAGAGCAGACGCAACTGCCGATCGTCATGATTCAAAAGTGCGACTTTCTCAGCATCAGATTCGGTGTTATACGAAGGTCATTTAATATTGCTTTGCTCTGTCGCGAACTGTTTCAACAATTGTTGAGGGCGGAAAAGCGTTTCCTGTGATTTCAGATAAAGCTTCAGGATAACTGGCAACCATAATTTTAAGGCACAATATGGCCAAGTGTCGTTACTCTGAAGCGTAGCTTATTTAGTGGCACTAGGGTGAACAAAGTATAGCAAGCACGTGCAAAAGCCTGCCAACATTGATTTCTCGCGTATAGCTGCGCGTGCTTGCACGCGTGGAGCACCAGGCGAGGCCCCATAAGATGGTGCCACTTTTCAAACCAAACTTCATTGCCGAAACATGAGAAGAAGAGAAGAGGACGAAACAAAGACAGCAACAAGAGTCTCGAGGGTCTGTCTGCCTCCTGCGTCATTCTCTTTGTGCGGCCCCGGTGCCGTATAAGATCCCGTTCATCAGGCCGTCATGCAGATGTGTCGATGCAGCCGGCTAGTGTTCGCGCTCACCTTACTCTGGCCCATCTACGCATCCTTCAAGTCCATCGAAGCTCAAGACAGCGCTCAGTCCGAGCGCTGGCTCAAGCACTGGGTCGTGTTGGGCATCTACCTGCTCACCGACACCATGCTGGGAGGCTTGGATTCGGGAGCCCTGTACGACGTCGTCAAGATCGGGCTCCTGATCTGGATACACGTGCGTGTTTCAACCAGAGTTGTTGTATGTACGGGGTCGGGTGATAAAAGCTAGGCAATCAATTGGCTCGGTGATCACGTAGCTTAATTCCGCCGCCCTCTCACTTGATCGGTGAACCGGTTATTCGGAAGTCTAGTGTGCCTTTGCTCCGTTTCACGTTAGAGTTTTAGGGAACCGTTTTCGCACATGCGATACGGTACGATGGGCGCTCCGGTACAAGCTGCGCATGCGCTATCGCAGAAGACTCTCACATGCGCAGGTTTTACCGGACGGTTCGTACCGAAAAACGGTTCCCTAAAACTCCCTAATGACAATGGGCGCCGTAATGATACACTTTTAGCGTTGCTTGATTGGATCCATCGGATCGTATAGCGTCGACTGCAGTTAGACCGGATATGAAACTGTTGGATAAATGGATGCATGATAACGGCTGTACCCTTTATAATGGACGGTATGTCGCGCCACCTAGCAGAGGACTGCATAACACTGTAAACGCTATGAAATTCGGAGTACGAATTTTACAGTGTTTCCAACTGATTGATCGGGGCCACCTGGTTTACGGGTCGCATTCCAATTTGAACTGCGAGGGGGTAGCGAAAGCGTTGATCATCAGCTAGCGTCTCCGCTTCTCCACCCGATTTCCTCCTCGCCATGCGAGAACGCAATGCAAAAGCACTTGCCACCGAAATGCACAAGAGGCGTCTGCCATTACATTTTATACGCTCTCCGTGGTTTGGGTTTATCCCTTCTAAATCTAGGCTCTCGCAACTCCAGCGGAGGCGACGCCATCCAGCGGAAAAGGCGTAAAGGAGAAAGCGTTGAAGCTGCCGCCAATACAAGTGTGCAACAACAAAAAAGAAAAAAAAAGAAAAGACGTTTACAAACTTCTGTAATGCGAAATTAGAGCGCAGCTCCTGAGGAGGAGGAGGGGAGGGTATACCCCTCCTCCACCTCTGTACCCTCTCCTTCTCCTCCTCCTCCTCCTCCGTACCATTCTCTCCCCCACAGTTTCCCCGCTAAATTTAGCTGAAACTTTACGCCACGTGACCTCAACACCAATTCAGTTTCCCCGCTAAATTTAGCGGGGAAATTGACGTCACATGACTTGGTGTCACGTCACCTATGAACAAATTCAATTTCTGCGCTAGATTTAGCGGGAAACTGACGTCACGCCACCTCAACACCAAATCCCCCGCTAAATTTAGCGGGGAATTGAACATGTGTTGAGCTCACGTGAGGTCGATTTCCCGCTAAATCTAGCAGAGAAACTGAATTAGTCCGCTAAATCTAGCGGAGAGACTGAATTTCCCCGCTAAATCTAGCGGAAAAACTGAATTTGTCTGCTAAATCTAGCGGAGAAACTGAATTTCCCCACTAAATCTAGCGGAGAAACTGAATTTGTCTGCTAAATCTAGCGGAGAAACTGAATTAGTCCCGCCAAATCTAGCGGAGAAGACTGAATTAGTCCGCTAAATCTAGTGGAGAGACTGAATTTCCCCTAGCAGAGAAACTGAATTAGTCCGCTAAATCTAGTGGAGAGACTGAATTTCCCCGCTAAATCTAGCGGAGAAACTGAATTCGTCTGCTAAATCTAGCGGAGAAACTGAATTTCCCCGCTAAATCTAGCGGAGAAACTGAATTGTCGCTAAATCTAGCGGAGAAACTGAATTTCCCACTAAATCTAGCGGAGAAACTGAATTTGTCTGCTAAATCTAGCGGAGAAACTGAATTTCCCTACTGAAATCTGAGTGGAGAACTGAATTTCCTAAATCTAGTCAGACTGAATTCTAGCGGAGAAACTGAATTTCCCCGCCAAATCTAGCGGAGAAACTGAATTTCCATCTAGCAGATCTGGGAAACTGAATTCGTCTGCTAAATCTAGCGGAGAAACTGAATTTCCCCGCTAAATCTAGCGGAGAAACTGAATTTGTCTGCTAAATCTAGCGGAGAAACTGAATTTCCCCACTAAATCTAGCAGAGAAACTGAATTTGTCCGCTAAATCTAGCGGAGAAACTGAATTTCCCCGCTAAATCTAGCAGAGAAACTGAATTTCCCGCTAAATCTAGCGGAGAAACTGAATTTGTCTGCTAAATCTAGCAGAGAAACTGAATTAGTCCGCTAAATCTAGTGGAGAGACTGAATTTCTCCGCTAAATCTAGCAGAGAAACTGAATTTCCCCACTAAATCTAGCGGAGAAACTGAATTTCCCCGCTAAATCTAGCAGAGTAAACTGAATTTCCCCGCTAAATCTAGCGGAGAAACTGAATTTGCCTGCTAAATCTAGCAGAGAAACTGAATTTCCCATCGCTAAATCTAGCGGAGAAACTGAATTTGCCTCTGCTAAATCTAGCAGAGAAACTGAATTTCCCCGCTAAATCTAGCGGAGAAACTGAATTTGTCCGCTAAATCTAGCAGAGAAACTGAATGTTCCCCGCTAAATCTAGCGGAGAAACTGAATTTGTCCGCTAAATCTAGCGGAGAAACTGAATTTCCCCGCTAAATTTAGCGGGCAATTGAATTGGTGTTGAGGTCACGTGAAGTCAAATTTCCCGCTAAATGTAGCGCGGTTACGCCGACGCCGACACTGTGAAACCGGAAGCTGTGCTGTAGAACTGGCTGGCCGGAGTGTGAAACAGAAAAAAGCCTTTTAAATGCACGCCGGTGGAGTTGCGAATGGTTCAGACACCATGCTTAAAGACTAGTGAATCCGCAACCATCGCCGAGTGTTAAACACCATAGAGTTATTATAATGTACGCTAGAGGTTCAACTGGCGCTAGTGTCTATATATGCGACTTCCGTGACGCAAATTGAAGCAGACAGCAACCAGTCTACTTTTGCGGTGCTCCTGTGCATTCCTATGGGAAAACGCGTGCATTTTGCCTCTTCGCCGAAAAATAACACGGAACACTTTGGTTATTTGGGTCGTACCGAATAGTATGTACCTTGATTAACACTGTGAAAGTGTAATTGCTTTAGTTAGCGCATTTTTCTTCATCAGTGAACCATGTTTAACTTCGCTACATTTCAGTCCTAAACGTGTGTTCCGCAGCAGGGCCCGTTTGCTCGAAGCGCAACCGCGGCTAAAGTTAACCGCAGTACCTAGGAAGGGATTTTGAAATCACGTGACTGGCTCGGTAGGGATGCGGGGAAACATGGCGGTGTGCCCCGGTGAGTGACCGCGCCGCTCGCTTTGGAACTAATATGTCGTTGTAGCTGCAACATCGGGCGCGTTAGTCAGCAACGAATGGTGCAGGAGGCTTTCGCTTTGCCTTACCTCCCTTAAATTGCAAAGCATGAGCAATGACCTCGCCGCATTTTTTAGATAGTCTTTCGATTCTAGCCATTCCTAAGCCTAAATGAACGCGATTATTGTCGGCATGGCAACGTCTTTGGAAAGCGGATTGGGTATCTGATAGCACACAAAAGCAGACAGCGTCCCAATAGACCTTTTTCTAAATTTCCCAAGCACCGAGGTGCATGCTACGAGTGTAGTTACACGCGTTGCACCTGCTGGCGTCTGCAGTAGCAATGGACCTTTTCCGAGAAGCGTTCTGCGCACGCGCGAGCGCCCGATGCCAAGCGGCGGAAGTCTGCACGAAAAATCGAGGAAATTCGGAAGGAGGCTGTGGATCAGCGAGTAGAAAACGTAATTGCAGCATACATATAATTGTGTTACGCAAAAAAAGAAAGCGGACGGAAAGAATAACACGACGTTTAAGTGGACGCCACGGATGCCCCACTCGGAAGTCGCGTTGGGCACGCCCCGCTGCTCAGAGAACGAAGAAACTGGTAGCGTAGCTCCCATTATCGATTGGTAGCGCAGGTAGGTCCCTTCCTCGATTTTTAGTTCGTGCAGCCACCGCCTGGTGCCGTCGGTATGTGAAAAAGGTCCATTGTTCTAAACCCAAAAAGTCTAAAACAAAATTTGCCTTGCACGCGCGTTCGTCAAAGCCTTTTTATGATTCTTTACTTCAAATATTTTATAAGAGGAACGCCAGCGCGCGCGAACCCTAGAATTACACTTCCAGCGTTCTCCTCGATGCTTGGGTAATTTAGAAAGAAGGTCTATTGGGACGCTGTCTGCTTTTGTGTGCTATCAATAGCCGGCCGATTGGGGCAAGGCAGTCCACTTTCCAAAGACGTTGCCATGCCGACAATTATTGCGTTCATTTAGGCTTAGGAATGGCCAGAGTCGAAAGACTATCTAAAAAATGCGGTGAGGTCATTGCTCATGCTTTGCGATTTAAGTGAACTAGGGCAACGCGAAAGCCTCCTGCACCATTTGTTGCTGACTAACGGACCCGATATTGCAGCTACAACGACATATTAGTTCCAAAGCGAGAGGCGTCGCTCACTCACCGGGGCACCGCCATGTTTCCCCGCATTCCTATCGAGCCAGTCACGTGACTTCAAAATCCCTCTCCTAGGTACTGCGGCTAACTTTAGCCGCGGTTAGCGCTTCGAGCAAACGGGACCAGGTGTGTAAAAACAAGCGACGATTCGAAGCAAAATTACAACCGAAAGGAATATAGAGTGTGTTCAAGGCTCGCCAGCATTCCGATGACGCTTATATATTGATAATATGCCAGTCCTGTCACTATATGAAAATGACCCCGCCGTGCATGAGCGGATAAACACATTCAAAACGCAGAGAATAAAGTCCGTGGGCTATGGAAGGTGTCTCTTCGTATTGTTTTCTCTGCCGGGCAGCTTTTGTCGGGCACTTGTTCTCAAAGATTTCGAGCGTGCGGGTGCTATTTTGAACGTAGAACAAGCAGCTTCGCTCAGAGCAGAAAGAATAAAGCGGTACTTACTTATTTAAAATCGGAATAGATTACGTGGCCTTCAATTTATTTTGACCCTACATGCACGTGCAGTTACTGATCCAGTGTTACTGCGTAGTTCTTGCCGTCTTTCTTAATTTCCAGATGTTCTTCGTTCGTTTGGCACGTATATCCCCCACGCTGAAAAGCGCCGACGTCGTGTTCGCGCTAACAGTGTCCGACAGTGCACAAAAATACACGTACGAAGCCGTTTTAGCACCGTTTTTAATGCGATGAATTTGAAAGAAAAACGCCGTAACTGACCAATTATTTCGTCGGCCTGACTGAGAAATGTTCCAAGCTACCTAGTACGTACGAATTATTTGGGATATTTGCTCTTATGACCGAACGCAGGGAGAAAATGCACTCACTTTTTCCCATAGAAATGCATTACCGGAATACCGACGGATGCATTGTTTAATAGAAA
>JAZHYW010048835.1:0-10579 GCA_037355805.1 Ixodes ricinus
ATGGACACGATTTTCGGGGACAAACAGGAAAAATACATGCATGTTTTTTTTAAGGTAAACATATTCGGCAGAAATCTGCCTGGTTGGGTGACAGTTAAAGTCCGAAAATGTATCTCCAACCAAAATTTGAAAGGCAACCCGACGTTTCAAAACCAACTCGGTTTCTTCTTCAGGGGTGACTGAAGGCACGCGGACACAGCAGCAGCTCCTAACCTCTTCGTCTTCAAACAAGAAAAGAAAAAAGAAAAGAAAAGAGGTGTCCACAATGACGATACATCGCTGTATATACATTTAAGTCTACATTATTTTATTACCCTGTTGGAAAGCATTCAAGGTAAGAGCTTCTGCTTTCTTATTTATTTATTTATAAGCTTATTTATATATTTTTCTTCATTTATTTATTTTATTTCTTTATTTATCTATTTATTTATTTCAATAGTTCACAATGGGAGACAAATATTCACGGAATGGCAGTAAACAGACATCACCGGGCAACGAATTCCAAATTTCAGTGGTACGAGGAAAAACACTTGGAGGGCGCTTAAGCTTCTTCCTTAAGAGAGGAACACGATAGCGTTATGGGGTCCCGTTCGCAAAGCCTTCGCATATAAACTCGCACTCGTTCCCAAGCCGTGCAAGCGTGTCTGCGTGGTCTAGTCGGTGGTTATTTGAAGTTGCCCGCGCGAGGTCATGTCGCGAGGCGTCAAACGTGGCTGTGACGTCATGACCCTATCGACCCGCTAAATTTGGCGGGAAAACTATAGGGAACAATTTTCCACCATATTAGCGGCAAATTTTCCCGCCAAATTAGGATCCAATAAGTTACATTGTTTCCACTGTCAATACCATTAAGCAAGCCGCTTGATAGAAATATATCAGATAAAAACATCTGCTGAGCACTAGAGGTGGAGCATATGAGACTGGGCAGACATTTGTCAACTTTGCTTCATTGACAAAACAGTTCGGCGAGATATTACAATGAAAAAGCTAAAGAAATGTGCGGTTGGTACAAATATTTCGCCTCCCAGATGCCAGAAAAAAAAAATAAAAAACAGTCGCTAAATGTCAGTTGCCAGAAGCGCTCTGACGTCCCAATAAAGGGTTTCTGACCGGTGCCATTTCCATTGGTTCTGTGTATGGTGCGTGCTTCACCCGTTTTACAAAGCGAGGAAGATGCGCTTGCTGGGCTGCTGATAGTGCATAGAATGCTATGAGCCATTTCATCGTTTGCAATTCACCCCAATGTCCGATTTGTACAGCCTAGTACCCGAGAGAACAGTATTCAACAATATGAAAGACCCATCGACGAAGCAGTTTCGGGTGTCTGTGCAGGATTCGCTTCGAACAAGTCCACCTTGCATTTGGTAATGGAATAAATTAACCTTTGTTCTACTTGTCTCTGTGAAATTAAAGTGCCCTTTGTCGACGTGTGCTTAGGACCACGCCGCATAAATTGCATTGGCGAATAGGCCCGTCATGTTGTGAGAAACTGCACCTGGCTTTGGAAAACGTGCAAAGCATTCACCATGCGCGTGCTTTGCTTTGGTCGCTTTGCTTCTTTTCTTCATGTCGGTGTCATTTTAAGCGTTTGTGCGTATGTCTCAGGTCGCAGTCTTTCAAAACAACGAACATGCGTATTCTGGAGTGTGGTAGTGAAGGCAGGCTGGGCTGTGGATTTGTTAACATTGAATGATTCCCTGGCATGGAGGTACCTCTGTTCATCTGGTTCATCCGCCTTTAGCGAAAGCTTTCTGACTTCAACAATCTTCTGCAACTGTCAGAGCTTTCAGCGCGCACGCAACTCAAGACACCACCGAAGATTACGAGCTTGGGCTGGAGCCTACAGCTAGGAAAATGCCTATCGGTCATTGGTGAATTACGCTGCGGATTGCAGCGGGCGTGTGCTCAATCGATGCTTGAAAAGGCCGGGATGAACTTCCGGCAGCAACTCAAGAACGCATGCAGCGCGATGCCCAGCATTCAAGAAGAGACCTCCTAACGATGTTTGCGCTCCCAAAATAGTTCAGCTTGGGACTTTTTTTCCCGCTCTCCAACGAAGAGCCATACGCTACAACGGGTTAACTCGCAATGTCAACGAAGCTTTGAAACAACCTTGAGAACTCTTGTTATAAAAAAAAAAAAAACCTTCTTTATAGTTTTATGTAGTTGATGTAAGGGTTCGGAAGCAGTCGCCACATTTGAATTGTTTCGCGAACCGGAATCAATCCTTAAGGAGATGCAGCTACATCAAATCAAAAATCTTGTTAACACGAATTCAAATAACTTTAATTTTAAATCATTCTTAAATGTTTCGCTGTATTAAGACAAATATATTTGAAAATTCAGTGGGCCTGTTTTAGGGGGTATAGGCCACTTGTAACCAGAGGAGATCACGACGCTGTGCGATCGGGATTGCCTGTGTGAGAACGGGCCAAGGTCAGACAATAATGCAGTAAGGTATTGTGGGAACGTGACTTTCCACAGAAGGGTTCGGCAATGCGGTATGCAACTTATCGCCGGTAAGCGCTGGTAGAAAACAAAACTTCAGGTTTGTATTTACTCTAACGTATAAATATAGTACAGAGAAGCCCCAGACAGTAGGTCTGGGGCTTTTCAGCAACTTCTCTATAGCACCAGTCGGTATTCAGCCGTGTCGGCTGTCTTTCCAACCCCGGTGTCTCCGTACGCCAGCGGTAACCCTCTCCCCTCGGAGCCGCAAGCAGCGCGATGCGCATGCGTTCACTCGGACACGAGACGCCCACACTGTTGGGGGAGGCTTTGGCGCTGAGGGCGTATGTATAATGCAAATGAGCGGAGTGTAACGTATTGTTCCTTGTAAAGTATTTGGGAAAATTATTTGCTTCTCTTTCTCTTTCTCTCTATCTCTCTGTCTCTCTCTCTGTGCCGGTTTATTTAGTGTTCACAATCTCTGGACGTCTAGTTTCCTCTAATTATTTTTATCCGTGTCTGACTATTAAAAACGAATTTTTCACCAATGAACCGGTGGCAAATCGATTAAATAGAACATAACCGATGCACCATGAACGTTTGTTGTTGAATGCAAATGCAAATGAGCGGAGTGGAACGTATTCTATCTTGTAAAGTATTTGGGAAAATTATTTGCTTCTCTTTTTCTTTCTCTCTCTCTCTCTGCAACGGTTTATTTAGTGCTCGCAATTTCTGGACGTCTAGTTTCACTCTAATTATTCTTATCGGTGTCTGGTTATTAAAAAGCAAATTATTTACGAATGAACTGATGGTAAATCGCTTAATTAAAACATAACCGATGGGGCACCATGAACTTTTTCTCGTTCACAAAGAAAGAGATTATCTAGAGAACGGGTCCAGAGCAGCGTCGTGCTATAGACAAAGTGAGACCGACAGGGAGTGGCTTCGGTTATTCCGCCTCAGTCCGAGTTTCCTACCATCGACATAGCCTCCTCTATCCTCACAAAGCCTGGCAGTTCGACGACGGAGCCATAGAGTGCCCGGTCGCAGATTTGGAGCGCGAGGATCTGGTAGCACAGAGCATCAGAAGAGCCATTTCTCGGGAAACCTGGACGTCAGCGCACAGCGTTTGCAGCGGCGGGGACCCGAAGCAAACATGTTCGCTCGGGAGCAGTGTGTTTCGGCGTCTCGCCGCAGCGAGGCGCCAGTCACGTGGCTCTTGTCTCATCCGTTGTCTGCTGCTCCACCTTTTCCATTTCGGCGGCCGCTATCTCGTAGCGATCTGCCAAGCTTTGTCAGTATATACAAGGTTATGGTTCAACAAATTAGCGCGAAGCCCTTGCGGCAGCAGGGGCCGGCTTGCTAGAACAGCGTCTCAGCTGAGACCGGGTGAGAAAAGCCTCGCAGAGGACTAGGACGCGCGAACGTCATTGAGACCCGGTTTGAGTCCCGCTCAGCTCGTGCGCTGGCTCTGGCAGTGCTTTCTTTCCCCCAGCCTCGGCTGAGACGCTGTGTCTAGCCAGCCGGCCCTCAACTTCGCAGCAGGAAAATTTGGCGCACTCTTTTTGACTAGAGTAGTGGAAAGGGTTCTAATCGCTGTTTGATATGTGAGATTAGTACGGTGATATATTTCCTGTTCTCGCTCTCACTACCCTGCTGTTAGTTCTTCTCCAAGCTTTTATTTTACTCTACTAATTTTGATTGACTTTTCTGATTACCATTAACTGAAAATGGGAGTAGTTCGGAACTACCAAACCTGAAAATACTTTCCCACAATGTATCTGGAGATTGTGCTTTCTTTTTTCTTCTTTTTTTGGGGGCTGTTTTTTTTTGGAATTTAATATTTGAAACCAGCAATTCTGAGGAAAGTGTTTCAAAAGGCGTCTTTGGCGCTTCCGAACGCAAGGAGGGGCATGCCAATCAAAGCGCAACATGCATAGATAATATGGAGGGACTGCGCGATGACGAGACACCCAAGCGCGCGCTGCCGTTGGTTGAGATGGGTAGGGGGGGGGGGGGGCAAAAGCACATGGACGGATCAAGAGAGTAAACAAACGCACAAACTTGGAAGGCGTATAGGATGACGATTAACAGGTAAGCTAATTCTTGATATGAAATATTTACGGGCTGCTTAAAATCCACGCTACTTTCGATAGAGTTAAGTGTCACTTCTTTGTTTCGTAATTCATGTCTCTTGAGCTGCCAATCACATTCAAACTATGACGTCACCGTAAATAGCAGACTCGGCGCCCCACGAAAGCTGCGTTCCCTCTTGTTCGCACTATCGAGTGTGTCCTTCCTCTGTTATGGCAGGCCAGAAGAGGAGATGGGACAATCACGAGGGCGACAGCGGCCGTGCAATTCAGCCTACAGGGCGGAGGATTTTGTGTCAGATGACACTAGTGCCACCCTGCACTTTTATCTGAGCGGCCGAGAACATGAGGTCTAGAGTGAAAGGGCGAGAGCGCGGTTGTGGTGTCATGGTGTGGCATGCAGTTATAGTGTTGCTGCCGACTACCAGATGCCATACTCCTCTCTGTAGGTTCAAACGCGGGACCGCTTTCGTCCGTTAGGCCAAAGCGAGCAATCGTCATGCTTCCCCAGACCATCGTATATCCTTATATAGTACAGTCACGGCCGCACTGATCACTGCCGCTTCGCTACGGCCTGCCGCTCTATCATCCAGCTGAGTTTCCTGACATCAACGCAGGGGTGCGCTACAGTGGGCACGAGAGCCGCGTGATTTTGACTGCAGCAACGCGCATCGCAGTTGGTTCTGGCTCCGCTTTCCGACAATGAAAAGCAGATGTTGTCCGGTCTAAATGAGTCGTTCCTAATGGGGTATCCACACGAAGGAGAAATCCGCCACTTTCCTCCGCGGAGCGCGCATCACGTGAGACATACGTCATCCCTTTTTGACGCCTCGCGGCGCGTTCTCCTCCGTGGCGGAGGCGCGGAGGCTTCGTGCTGACAGCACGAAAGCTCCGCAAGTGCACGCGGCGGAGCCGGGACGGAGTTTCCCGGGATGTTGACGTCACGACATCCGTCGGCGGAGTTCTCCTTCGTGTGGATACCCCTTAAAGGGTATTCACACGAGGAGAAATCCCGGGGATTTCTCCCCGGCACGCGCATCCCACGACGAAAACGTCAGGCTTTGCGATGTGCAAAAGCCTCGCGTTTTCATCTCGTGATGCGCGCGTGCCGGGGAGAAATCCCGGGATTCTCCCTCGTATGAATACCGCCTTAAATCGGGGTTATTTGTATATGTATGTATATAGCGGTCCCCGCTTCTGAGCTCTTTTTTTTAATGATGTTGCTTTTATGCCGCAGTATGCAAGATTCTCGAAATCTGCTCAGTGATTTTTATTCCGGTGATAGCATTGTCGCGGTTTGATGATCGAACGACGCTTTTGCTTTGCTCGTCCCTTTGTCACATCTTCTCGTCCGCCGCCAGCTGCCATCGCTGCTACTATACCAGCCTATGTTTACAGACAAACCGGAGCGCCCCTAACGGCATGCCACTGAGATCGCTCATGCGCGACGGGGTGTGGGCAAGAACAACACCTCCTTGATAACAAAACCGTAGTGCTGATAGAGATGTCGTCATCAGTGAAGGCTAACGCTTGTCACAGATTGGACACGACGATTGCGTCAACGTTCGGCTCAAACTTGACTCGAAGCCGAGCGCTGACGGTGCACCCGTTTCCAATCTGTGTCCAGCGTTGGCCTTCGCTGGTGACGCAAATATGGCAGCACTACGGCCTTGTCTTCTAGGCGGTGTTGGCAAGAAGCTCCCGCGTTCCGCATCATCAAAGCGTTGAAATGTGATTTCGGCGTCGGTGTGAGTCCCCGTGCTCTTTTTAGCGTCGGAAATTTTAATTCTACGTCTTCATAGCAATGTCGTACTGACTTGTTGAGACAGCAAAACTTCCTGTACATAATGTGACGTGCGGCGATTCATTCCGCGTGAACGCCGCAGAATGGACGCTAAAGCCTGATTCACGTGATGAGATTCTGCTTGCTATTTTCAGTAGCGACATCGCTCAGGTTGCAAAAGCGTGGAAGGTGGCTACGATGCTCGACTTTGATACTGAAAATAGCGCTTGCTATTTTCAGTATCAACGTCGGACCGGAACGGACCAGGATTGGACCCAGTGAATCGGGCATAACAAGTCGGTGATGGCCAGCAGTAACAGTGAGCAACATCTGCTTATATTCACTGTTTAGACAGAGCCTACTTACCTCAAAGAACATTCACACTTAAACGTCTTTTGAGTCCTCGCAATTATTTATTATCTCAATTGCCGAGTCAACGTTCGGTCTACTGGCCCCTGTTGTTTGAACGAGCAGATGACAGTTTGACCAAGCAGACGAATTTGAGACGGTAGACAGTTCGAACGAGCAGACGACCATTTGAACGTGACGATGCACTGAACGTGTTCCGCGGGCTTGACGGTTTACCCGTGTTCATGTTGGAACAAAACAACTAAATCTGACGACTACAAGTACCCATGAATTCAACTAAAATGCTTCCCGTACGAGGCAATCGTGCTTCGACGGTGTCTGACTTTCTCTTTTCACGGCACCTGTCCACGTTTTCGGACAAACCGAGCAGGCAGAAAACACATAAAAAATGAAAGACGTTTACAATCCCTTGTAACGCTGATTTAGACCGCAGCTAATGAGGAGGAGGAGGAGGAGAGAGTACCGAGGAGAGGATGGAAAGTCCCCCACTACTAACATGGCTGTGGATCGACATGTGCTTAACGCAAGTCGCAGAAAATGCACATTTTTGGTGAGAGCATCGCGTGTAAATTTGGCGGGAATCTAGCAGGGCAATTTTCCCCTAAGTTTAGCGGGGAATATTTTACACTAGATTTAGCAAGAAATTGTTTCGGCTAAATTAAGCGGGAAATTTTTTCCCCTACATTTAGCGGGGAAATATTTTCCGCTAGATTTAGCGGGGAATTTTTCCGCTAGTGACGTCACTGATGACGTCATCGGTGACGATGACGTCATTACGATGACGTCACGCGACGTCACTGGTGGTCCATGTGACGTCACGTGTGACTTCATAGGACCACCAGTGATCAACGTTGCTGGATTAGGTCGGTTGTAGAACTCCTGCGGAAGGGGTTATCCACCTCGATCACTTCAATCCGCCTCCCGTCGGCTTGAAGCGCAATCTAGATTGTCTTTGCAAAACCGTGCATTCCATAAAGTATGATGAAACGCCACCTAGACGGGTGTGCATCAAAACATATGCATTCGATAGAAAACACTAAAGCCACCATAGCAGCCGTTCGAAAAACGTTGCCGCACCGAACGACGGGAGGCGGACGACTGGGTGAGAGGGGTACTTCTCGTGAAAGCAGCGGCTATGGGTAGTTCCGTAACTGGGTTGGTCTACACTCCCTTCACCCTCAAGCTCAGACCAAAAAATCCGCCTTCAGCACGATATTTCTGCCCTTGCAAGCACTGAAGTCTGAACGCGCAGGCATGCGCCGCCAAAGAACTGTGGAAGCCAGCGAGTTCACGCTGAAAGCTTCTATTCTCAGCTTAAGGGTGAACGAAGTACTGTAACGTTGATGTTAACGTTATTAGATTACCTCAATTACGGAACCGATTATAGACGCTGCTTGCACGAGCAGAACCCCCCCCCGCCCCCCCTCCCTCCCTCCCCCTGCCCACACGACTCGCCTCCCGTCGTTCGACGCGCCGGACGGCTGCTATGGTAGCTGCAGTGTACTCTATGAAATACGCACGTTTCGCAGCGCAGCGTCCTAGGTGGCGTTCCACCGTACTCTATGGAACACAGTTTTGAAACGAAAATCTAGGTGGCGCTTCAAGCGGGGGGGTACCCTCATCCGCGAGAGTTCCACAACTGAGGTAATCTAGTAACGTTGCTTGATGCAGGGTGTTGGTGCCACTTCCGCCGCCATGAAAGGGGAGAGGAAAATTCCGAGGACACCTGAGCACCTCTTGTGAGTTGTGCATGCGAAAGCATTCTCGGCGCCGAGAGGAGCAGAAGCGGCCGCAGCGTCGGCAGGAGAGTGTGGCGGTGCGCAGCGCAGACCGCCCTGGCTCGCTGGTGACTGCTGCGCCGCAGGGTGAGCAGCAGTGGGAGTGTGACAGCTCGTCGCGGCGCGTGCTGAAATCACGTGTGCCTTTCATCATCATCATCGTCCTGGCTGCGGGTGCCAGTTGACGACGTCAGACCTCAACGCTTATCGTTAGGCCTAACGTCAGGCCAGGGTATACTCGCGACCCCCCCCTCACGTCAAACAGCTGCGCGTACTGGTTGACGACATTGAACACTCAAAGCGTAACGATAAGCCTAACGTTAGGCCTGACATCAGGCCAGCGCATACCCGTGTTCCCCTCTCTTGCTGCACCGCCATCAGTTTGGCTGGCTTCTGTAGCAACGATGACGCCGTTGCTATCTGGCCACATAACGCGTCACAGCCAATGGGAATTAAGGAGCCGTTTCGCTGCTACAGACAACAACGGCTTCGCCCCATGGGACAGTTAATGGTTCCGCATTATTATATGGTGTCAGAAATAACCAGGCTCAATCTAAAATCTGTCTTAAGCATCGGCGCCTCCACGTAGCAATCGAAACTTTTCGTCAAAGGTGTATTTCACAGGTAGGCTTTGTCGTGTAAAAGTTACAAAGCGTAGCTCCCTTTCTGTAAAAAATAGGGCCAAGAAACTTGCAAGGGTCGATGGCGGACGGCAACGCAGACGTACAGGTCGAGTGGCGGGGCGCGTTTGGCGCACGTTTTGATAGATGGCGTCGGGAGCAGCGTCGGAAGGTTTAGTTAAAGGGGCACTGACACCTCAAAATCATATTTTTTTTTATTATCCGAAACGATTGAAAACGGTGCCGGGACATTACCCTCAAAATTTGAAACTTGGGAATTCAGTATTCGTGAATTAAAAAAACAATTTCCAAATGCCGAATTTGAAGTTCCCGCGCGGTCCCCGCCAGTGCAGTGAGTCAACTTTTGCGGTCTCCTGCGACTCGACTTTTTCTCGGACCTCCGCTGACCCGATGCGAGGAGGAGGCGAGCTGGCGGGATAGAAGGGAGCTGGCGCGGGAAAAAAACCGGTTTCTTCGCCGACTCGCCGATCTGCTCGAGCGCCGCCGAGTTTTCTGAGGGAGGACACAAATCTAGGAAGGGACATCTCACCGAACTCCGATTTTGGGTATTTCAAAAAGAGGGGCCGTAGTGCGTTCGCAATTGCGTTAAAAAACATGTTTTACGATTGCCGTTATTAAATGTTATAGAAATGTCGCCTACAAAGCTCCGAAATTTTCTGATTTTTGACGTCATCGATCAAAAGAAGGGAGGAGGTAGCCGCGGGAGATTTAAACGCCAAAAATAAAAAGGCGCGCGCGCGCGCGAAGAAATTTTTTTCGCGATGCGGTTTTTTTTGCGTGTTTATGACTACAACTTGCGTCGTTTTAGAGAATAAAAAAAAATACGACCTTTGGGGTGTCAGTGCCCCTTTAAAGGGATACTACAACGAAATTTCGGCGCTCATTTTTTGGTCTATATGTGTTCAAAAGAGCAGTATCACATGGAACATACCAATATCTTGTTAAAAAAGTCTCGAAAAGGAATTTTAAAACGAATTAAACGATTAGCAAAGAGCACCTGGTGGATGTCGCTAACGCCTCGTTTGTAATGCTCGTCTAGGAACCTTGACAGCTAGTGACGGAAGTCGTCTCGCCTCCGGCCACGACGAGAGAAGGGTGGAAGGAGGAAATCCTCTTTCCGAGAATCCTTTTTGTGTGTCGCAGAAGTCGCTATTGTCCCCCTACAAGATTATAGAAGATTAACCCGTCACTCAAAATTCATACAAAAGCAGCCGCTTCGGTGGCTGGACCGACTAGGCCATCCTCTCGACGTCAGCCTCGCCGTAGCTTTGCCTGGCTTTGCTCGTTTGAGACGACTTACGTCACGATTGCGCTGGGCCTTCTCCGAGCGCTTGCCAGAGTGGGCCGTTTATAACGAAAAATACAGCCACCAGGATCAAAATACAAACGGGCGATTGTCATTTACGGATATTGTGGATCATATTCAACCTATTTTTGAACACGACGGGAATATTTCAAATTTCGTTG
>JAZHYW010048836.1:0-13697 GCA_037355805.1 Ixodes ricinus
GGCATGTATTGCTACGTGGTGGCTTACTGTTCTTGAGATGAAATAGCCATCCCAAGTCATCAACATTAGATCAAAGTAACTCGGAAGTCTTCTTCATCTAAATACGTAAAAAAACATAAAGTGGTACAAGTTGACTTGGTAAAATTCACTATTGCAAGTGACCCCTCAATGGCCCCTAGTTTTTTATTTAAGATGTATTAAACTGGTCGATTATACACAGCAATATAGTGTCCTAAATTAGGTATATTAGAATGCTTATACTATTTCTCTTCACATGTTTCCTTTAATTCAACCTTGTGTATCGGGAAATTACACCGGTTAGTTTGGAATCGTCATTGCCACGTGAAAGAGACACTGCTACAGTTCTTTAAAAGGCTCCATTTCCAAACTCCCCACAGGGAACCTTGACAAAAAGGGAAAAAAGGGAAGAACAGCAAGCATTTTAATGGTTGTCCAGTGAAAGAGGCTGCACTTGTAGCAGGACATTTTTAAACTATTGAGGGTGACAGTTTACGCTTTATCAGGCGCTTTATCCTCAGGATGTTTGATTTCTGTTAAAACATCAATTTTAAAGTCTTTAAAGCGTGAGTGGCGAGAAGAGAAAAATAACTTGCTAGACGCGCATTCACTCACATTTGTTGTATATTACTGGAGAGATATTATATAGATGCCTCAGTCGCCGCCATGTTCCTCGGCGGCGAGAGGAGCAGAGGCGGCCGCAGCCCCTCTCACCCCTCCGGCAACGCCGGCCACAAGCGGTGGCCGAGCGCGCTCTCGGGAAGCGGCCGCCAATGGCCATCTAGGATCCGCTTGCTCAGCCAATGGGAGAATGGGCATTTCTTTCGCATTCTTTTGCGGTTAGAGGTGGCCCCGGCTTTGCTCCATGGGATAGTTAATACTTTCGCGTTAAAACGGACAAGAATAGTAAACTATTCTGCGGTATATAAATCTATTATGATCCTCCTGAAAGTGTGATCACATTCTTTTTTTAATATACCAGCTGTGATCCAAGCGCTATCTTCCCTGCCAATCATGCCTGAAATGTTGGTTGAAGATCACCCTGCCGCTGCGGACCATGCCTCAAAGAAACTACGAAACGAAAATTCGCACATCGTAAGAAAACACATGAAAAAAAAGTTTACAATTTTTTGTTATGCGAAATTGGAGCGCAGCCCTTGAGGAGGAGAGAGGAGGGTACGCTTCTCCTCCTCTCTCTATCCCCTCCCTTTTGCGCTAAATTTCCCCAGCGGGTTAAGTTTCCCCGCTACATTTGGCGGGAAATCAGCATCACGTGGCCTCAACACAAATTCAGTTTCTTCGATAAATTTAGCTGGGAAACTTAACATCCCCTAATGCAACGCGCACGGTTACGACGACACCGCTGCTGACGATGACGCCGCTCAACCCGGAAACGGGCGAATAGAACTACGCTTTAAACGTAAAATATAATCGAGCGTGCCGGCAGCTAACGTTCTCCCAGGTTCTGCAAGGCTAGCAGTGGGAGTCACGGCAAAATTCTATTCTCGGTGTGAGCATCACCTAGTTCCATTAAGAGGGCGCCACCCCAAAATCCTGCGGATAATTTCTGCGCGATTAGGCAGCCAGCTGTCGCCATGAGCAGCCTGCTCCCGTCAACATATCCCACGGTAATGTAATCGAGAGCCAATTGGTGTGCTGCCTCCTGGGAGGTATAGCGAGATTGCACTCGCCAGACTCTATAGACGACGTGCGAATTGTGACTTCTGGTAACGGGCTTTCATACACGACAGGTTTGCTGCTGTGCACAGTATGTGCTGGGCGGAAATGAAAGGGTCTTTGTTTTTCGTTTTAGGTTCACTTTGTGCGTGTTTTTTCGCTGGGGGAAGGGGTGTGGAGGGGGGGGGGGCGGGATAGGAAGTTACCTTTTGCTCGCTGTGCACAGTCTCTAACAACCGAAGACGAGAAGGGGCTAGCGATGACGGCGAGGAGTCTAGGAAGAAAGCCGTGCTGTCCGCGTGGTAGATATTCTCAGTGAAAACTTACGCGCAGTGTGAACGATTTTCTTTTGTCGTACAAAGCAGAAATTGTGCACTGTTTGCGCCGCCCTTAGGGCTTCTCTAAACAGGGCTGGCTTTCCGCTTTATGCGGCAAAGGAAATTGGAACTTTTTGGTGTTCAGCACACGCTTTCAGTGTGAACATCAACCACGCAAGCAGCACAGATTTTCTATTCTCCTCAGCTGCCGTCTCCCCCACTTTCGTGTTTTAGGCAGGTTGGGTCTGACAGCAACAGCAGAGGCCTTCGTGACATCCAGCAGAGTGTGTGAGTGGCTGCATCCTGCCTAACGTCAGGAGCACTCTTCAAGGCTTTGCTCAAGGATGTTATTAAACGATTGCATTGCCCCGCAAAAGGAACGAAAAAAAACACTTTCCAAGCGGATTTGGAGCAAAGCGAACAACTGCGCTTCCATGCATGAAATAGTGCGCACAGCAGGAAGCGTGTCTTGTGCGGACACCTCTTTATGCAGTGGGGTCGCAGACGTCTCGGAGAGCCTGAAAAAAGAGCGCTTTTGAAAATCCCATGAGTTCGCCCACCGGCACCTCTCACGTGACACTTATGTCACATTCAATCTGGGGCGCACCCACACCGCACCGCGTTGCACCGACGGACGCGTCGCGTTCAGATGGTCGTGCGACCGGTGCGGCTGCACTACGTTCATTTGGGACTTCGTGCGGCGCACGACACCGGCGCGTTGCTGCACCAGCTGCACCGTCGACAGGAGGCCGACGCAGCTTCGCGCACTGCGGGCCGGTGTGGCCTTGAGTTAACGCTCTCCGCCTCCTTCGGCCCCTTTTTTTCCCTCGCTTCGTCTTCTCCTCGTCGCCCTACTCGCGGCGGATTTTGTTCAATGGTCCACCCGCTTATGTTTCGCCCTTGAAGTGACCGCGCCAAGCGCGTTGCACGGCGGGAATGCTTCTGTGTTCACTTGGCAGTGCGTCATGCGCTGCACCTGCGCAGTGGCGCGGCCTTGGGGGCAGCATTTTCTCGGTGCTGCGTGCACCCCAATTGAATGACATTAGAGAAGCCAGTGAGAGGTTAAGCAGCGCACTTGCACGCATGCCCTTGCTGTGTTTTTAAACGTCGCCTCCGTGGCGTGCTACAACTGGTTATGCATAGATCATTCCTGCATTCCTTTCGGTACTGCGGACAGCGCTGCACGTTTTACGTCAACTATAGTAATGTTGGATTTGTTTTTGCCTCTGACTCGACCTAAAGACTGTCATCAAAACAAAAACTCTGGTAAATTGCACTCCTTGACGGCAGAAACGTAGTGCGCAAATTGAAGATTAAAGACGTAAGATCAAGCGACGACACAAGAACTAACGCATCAGCGAGCAATGCAACCCTGAAAATCGAGTAAGAAAATAGTTTCCTTTCTCCTTCTTGTCTCCAGCTCCAGGTTGCCAGCGCGCTGAATGGTTTGGGAAGTACACCTTTTCATCTAACTAGCTTCCTAACCTACGAATAGAAGTGCTCTGGCGCACTCGCTGCCATTACATTGCATTATTTTTTTCTTCTTTTCAAATCGTTTCTTTTCAGTTCTCACGTGCACGCGGCTGTATTATCTGTACCATGTCGGTTTTGCCTGATTGTATGAGATATGGCCCTCGTAACAGCATCACCAATGAAACAACGGTAGCCGCTTTGTGCGAGAGGGAGAGTGTATTGGGTCACAGTATTTGAAACCCGAGGCGGTTTCGAACAACTTTGATGCATGAAGCCGTAGCGGACATACATAGTGCAATTGATCACGTTCAGAATTAATTTTCGACCATGTTCGGCGGCAAAACTACTTAATTGATGCACAGGGAGGCTTAATCATCCATGGCCGTACCTGATTACACTAGGTTTTAAAAACATATGCTAATGATGAAAATAATACATGGATGCTTAATTAAGAACCACCGTCGACAGCCTGATGAACATGGGCTAAATCGTGATGAACGAATGAAATCGCTAGTTTACTACCTCACACTTTGTTTGTTTTTTGTGCTCACACAACTTTCTATGAACAATGCAGAGCCCAAACGTATCGTTTAATGACGTAGATAATCTATGTAAGGTGGTGATGTGCTCTTTGGCCTATTCCTTTTTAGGAAACTAAGTACTATAGAGAAATAGCTCTGCAGTCGATCTAGGCCCCGAGTGGGAAATTTGTTTAGTTATCGGCACTTCGAAGAATACTCGTTTGCACTTTACCCTCATTGCTTAGAAAATAAACTGTTTGTTATATATATATTTTCTATCGGCGTACCAAAGACATGAGTATAAGTGAGTCTCGTGAAATTAAGCCCGTCAAATCTCGGCAAGTTTTGTCTGCAAGTCTGAAACCTGTCAATAGAAATCTTATTTTTTGAAAAAGACACGATTTGTAGATTTCAACATCGACAGCCACTAATGTCTATTCGCCATCGACAGCTGCGCTGAGCGCTCAAGTGACTTTCATGCAGACGACGTATTTCGTTTTTGGAATCACATTTTGCGGACCCTTGACATTCTCAAGCTGCTTTTGACAGTTCCTTACAGCAGGATCGAAGGTCCAAGACTGTGTTGAAATAAATTATTTAAATTTAACGGGTTATCTTCAGAACATATTTCAAATCACTTGAGAGAATGCACACATGGGACCGAAAAATGGTAGACGGTTTCTTGCAGTTAAGTACTTCTCCAATCACGCGAATGTTTCCATCGGAAGAACGAACTGATAATGTCAAACAGATGTATACGTGTGATATTATGAACGAAGAGGTAGCCTTATATTGGCGTACCATTATTCCTAGCTTCAGATGAAATGCGTAGTAGACGTTTCTTGCAATCTTTTTCAAGACTTCAACCAATTATCAAAGGCAACTGTTCTTCTATATCATAAATAAAAGGTCGTGATTCTTTCAGAAACAGACATAATCGCCTTTCGCTAAATATTTGCTATCACCTTCCTTAAGATTCTAAATGCGCAATCACGATGAAACGTGCTTCTCATTGCGAATATACTTTCTCTATCTGTTTCAAAATCTGAGTGGTCATAAGTAATATTATTTTATTTTATCCATTTGTTTATTTTCATCAAGTGCTGAGTACATGAGACTAGAGGAGCGTGGAAAATTACCTCTTTAAGGTCAACTTAGCGAAGCCCCAGGCCCCAACATTGGCTTTCGTACAGCACAAGCAAAAAAAAAATGCATTCCACTTGCAATTAAACTTCCAGCATCATAAACAAAACTCACAAATGGCGTCAGCAGGAAAACAGCAAAACATCGATATAAAGTTTAATTTCCAGCCTGAACAAAACAAATTGGACACATACACATTGATATCTTACCCACTCGAATCAAAGAAGGTATGCAAGCGCTTGAAACATATTAAAAATAAACGGCGACGCTCACTAATAACCGCCCCAGTCTTACCCAATACTTCTGTTTTTACGCAACACATTGTTTGGGGGATCTGATTTAGCTCTTTAGTGCTTTGATTGCCATGTCTTGCTGTCCGATATGATCGATATTTATTCGAGAGTTTTAGGGTACCAGTTTTTGCACATTGGTATACGGTACGATGAGCCCTCGGGTACGAGCTGCGCATAGGCGAGTCTTCTGCGGTAGCGCATGCGCAGCTCGTACCGGAGTGCCCAGCGTGCCATGTCGGGTGTGCAAAGACGGATCCCTAAAACTCTCTATTATATATGGTAATTTGGGCAGTTGCTCGTATAATATTACACGAGTGTTCACTTTCCAGAGTTCACTACGACGCGTTGTATAGGTTTCACTTATAATTTGTGAATTGGCTAGTTAATTTAAAAACGTTGGCATAGTTTTTTTTTTCTCGTTTGAATGCCTCGCAAGGCCAGTTGTCGCACATTTTTGTAATTGGTAAAGTGTTATATTTTATTAACAATTCAGGCGGGAGAAAGTACCTATAAAAATTCCTGGAGAAGGGGAACAAGTGGGACAAAATGACAAACACAAATTTCCAAACTGATCTAGATGAGTAGTGCGCGACTGAAAAACTCCGCCTGTTCCTGTATCGAACCAGGGACCTCTTCATTTCCAGAGGAGCGTTCAACCAACTGACCTAACCAGGAGTTAGGCGTCAGTACATCAAAGAGGTTTAACAGCTGCCAACAGTCCTATTCCAACAAGGGTGAACGGCGTACACTCATGGTTTATCATGATAATGCAAACAATGCAAATATGTCAGCGAGCTGCTCAAGATGGTAGCTGGAGGGGAGCTGATGGCTTTTTGTCGACGAGGGCGTGTGAATAACTACAAAGTCCGTAGCGGCGGATTACGCGAAAAAGGTGCCTCATTAATGCGAAAATCGTAGCAACTTTTTTTTTTAAACCACGTATTTTATATAGGTTTTTGTGTTGTGGATGGCCCAAGTAAGTTTGACAAAAATTGGGAAGTCGACTAATATTTTAATACAATGAAAGCTAAACACAAATAGAGGGTCGTGTTGTCCTCATTATATTAGTATATACGCCAACACGCTCGTCGAACTCCCTAATCATAAGTTTATTAAATGGTACGCCGACGTTTCGGAATCGATCCGGTCCTTTGCTCACGGTTGAGTGTCGGCCAGGATACATCTCGTTAGTTGCACAAATGGAAGTATGGAACATTGCGGACGTCACGCAGCCCTGAATGCTGGCCAGAGTTTCTGGGGAACGGTTTTTACGTTTCCATTTGTTTGGTGGATGTACAAAAACTCAATGTAAAGATGCTTTCTCCCGTACCTCTCCACGCCCAGCACAGTTCCTTCCGCGTGTACTGCTAGGGCAATTTATTGGAATTGTTTCAATCGGGCATCGTATTTGTATCCCGTAAGACTTTCTGGAAAGATTTGACTCTTCCCAGCGCATGACGCCGAACAATCCTCACACGTTATGCGGTAGACGACACCTTGATCCTTGTTTGAGGGGGGGGGGGGGGGTTGATCCTTTGGGCGTGGTGACGATGGTGGATTGCTAACACAGGCCTGTGAGTCACCACAACTCCGTAGCGCCGGATTACGCGACAAAGGGCTTCCCCTAATGCGGAACTCGCAGGGACATTTTTTGGCAAGTCATGTATTCTATATAGATTTTCTTGCGTAGTGGATGCCCTAATGTAGTGACTGCAGTTAAGCCTGGAGGGAAGGAAACTGATATATGTTATAGTTACACTAATATATCCTTGAACTATGCATCTTTTACGATAAAGACCCCTCGTGCTGTCATCTTATAATTACACATTCAATAAGTATCTGTGCTAGCACTGATTGCTGACCCTCATCCACACAGATATTTGGAACGCCGGCAACGATAAAAGTCAAAACATGCTACATCGTTAACTCCAGAAGTTACGCGCATAATGACCTAGTGGTTAAGAGCAGGTATCGGACTACACGTCACGGAGTAAGGAAAGAAGACGCACTGAAACGCAACGAAAAACACGACTGCGCCGCGTCCGCCAAGGCGTGGAGGGGGAACGGAGCGACAACTTGAAGCAACCTAATGCCGCCAGAATCCCCGTGATTCGAAGATCCTAAGCCCATGCGACGGAAGGTGAGAAGATCTCTACGATTTTTGTTACTTAAAATTTGCGCAAGAAAGACATTTGTTGTGAAATTTGATATTATTACGAAAAAAAAAATACTCCAGTTTAATGCGGAACGCTACAAAAGAAGTTTCTGCAATATTCGAGTAGGTGCATACTCCGCTGCAAACAGTTACACTGCTTGATATAATTTTAGGAGAACCCGCTAACTTCGACGTTTAGTGTTTTTGTGTGCCCCCACCTGACACCGCGACGCCATTTGACTCCATGACCACACGTGACATTAAACTGACGCCATATTCAGAGGGAATCGTGACGTCACGTGAAACTAAATTTCCGCTAATCTAAGTGGTTAGAATTTTCTGAGCTCGAATATCTCTCGGCTAAAGTTAAGTATAACTTAAACTCACTTTATATCATACTTGCCCCCGCTCAATTTAGCGAAGAAGTGTTTGCGCTACATTTAGCGTGAAGCATTTCCATTGACATAACAATGTCAGGTAAAATGACGTCATATGAGTTGAATGCCTTACACAAAACACACTCGAAATCCGCTGCGATTTCTCGCCAATGGAAAATGTTCCCAGATCGTTTCCGCTGTCCCACGACCATCTCCGCAAACCGCTAAGAGATCCGGGACTCTGCAGGCAAGGTAAGCGCCGCGCATGCGCAGTAGTGAAGACTTCGCTCCGCAGCGGGTAGCAGAGCTGGAAAAACGGTCTATGAAAAGTCCCTAATAACAGCTATCGTTTTAATAAAGTCGCCCGCTCGTTCCTTGGTTAAACCTCCGTTATAACTACACAGACAATGCAGTTGGCTTATTTATGTTTCTTCCATTTATGTCAAGCATCATGCACCTGCTACCTATATTCGGGGGGGGGGGGGGGCAACGTTTTTCGGACTGCGGTCGAAAATATGTGGAAGTTGCCCTCCGACACTTCTGAAGTGAAGAACAGAAAACCGACTGCACCTCCGTGTCCTTGCTGTTTTGTAAAAAAGAAAAAAATAGTAAATATCGGCATTTCTGGCCCCCCTCAACTCACTCCCAGTATTCAGGGTCACACCTGGTCACGCTCCTAGTGACGTAATTGAGGGTGCCGTCTAGGTTTCTGTGTAGCATCTCGGAGGACGCTTCCTCTTCCTCTCTCGCACACATTAGCCGGCGTTCTGCTGCAGCTTAAAGCCGAGCGAGGTCACGTAAGCTTCCCGCCGTAGTTCCTTCGGTTGCCACTCGCGGCTGCAGGTGGGAAAAAAGCTCCACTTTTGGTTTGCGATTATACAGCGGAATCGCGACCGTTTATAATGAAGGAGGTGTTTTCTTTGCAATCCTGGACACAATAAACAAGGTAAAAATGACGATATACCAATTCTTCTAATATTGAAATCGTTGCACCCCCATTTAAGCTCAGACGCAGGAGACGCTACGAGGTCATCGGACCAATCACGCAGCTCCACGGGCGCAAATCACTAGACCGTTTCAGTTTTTATAAGTTCAGCGATGACAGAACACCTACATAATTTTAACTCACACCGTTTTCGTGCGCTTTTGGTGCCCTTCGGTTTCTTCCTTCGGCTGGTACTTCAGTTGCGTGTGGACTTAAGGGGTGAAACGATTTTAATATTAAAAGAATTTGCATCTCGTCATTTTTACGTTGTTTATCGCGTCCCGGGGGAAACGAGAAAACATCTCCTCCATTCAAAATTGTCGCGATTCCGCTGCATAATCGGAAAGCAAAAGTCGAGCTTTTTCCACCACCTGCACCCGCGAGTGGCAGCCGAAGGAAGTACAGCGGAAAAGATTACGTGACATCGGTTGGCTCAAAGCTGCAGCATAATGACCGCTAATGTCAGCTGAGAGAGGGGGAGGAAGTGTCCTCCGAGGGAGCACACGGGAAGCTGCACGGCACCCAGGATTACTGCACTAGGAGGGGGACAGGTGTGACCCTGGAGGCTGGGGAGTGAGTTGAGGGCTGCCAGAAATGCCAATGTTTACCTTTTTTTACACAACATCTAAAACACCCTGGCGAAATCGTTTTTTTTTTTTACTTCAGAAGTGTCAGAGGGCAGCTTCCACAAGTTTTTGACCGAAGTCCGAAAATTGTTGCTCCTTCCCTTTAAGATGAAACGAAGTATAGGCCGCCTTCGTACACGTATGCGAAACGGGTATCCAGGCCGACGTTCTTTGATATATCAGTTCACAAGCTCAACGGAACAGCGTCGTCCGATAAAAGGTTCTCCTCTGAGGAAATAGAGTAAGTGCACGGGCGAGCTGGTTAATATTAACCATGTTGAATTTACCTGATACTGGGGTAGAAGAGAAGCATCAAAACGTAGAAGGATCAAAAAATAGACTGGACGGCGTCTCAAACTTAGTTAGCTCTTTTATTTTGTCCCCCTATTTATATGGTCTCAAAGTCAAGGTCCTCGCCACTAACGCATAAAGACGAAGCCTATACAGTTCAAGCGCCACAATTTCTATCACATCCAAGAAATTAACGTGATATTATTTAACTAAATGAAAGAGTTATAAACGGTGGACAAAAAAAGCAGACGTAGACTAAATAAACAAGTTAATCTGTACCTTCTACCTTTTGATAGTTCTCTCTTGCTCAAGTCTCAGGTCAGTTCAACGTAGTGATAAATCACCCGCTCGCCTGCACTCTTACTATATTTTCTCTAATCACTACCAGAAACGGGTTCGAATTCCTGGCTTGTGGTTAAAAGTTTCCATCACCGTTAAACACTTTATTTTGCGAAGCCTTTTTCTGTCTTGACGCGATAGCGTTTAAGAGCTCGAATCGCAGAAAATCCGGTGTCGGCGCCGGTGGGACCTTAATAGGCCATAAAGCCACGCGCGTAGTCACGGATGGCGTCACGTGTTACGTCACACGTGGCTTTGACGTCATGACCCTATCATCCAGCTAAATTTGGCGGAAATGTTTTCCCCAAAATTTCGCTAAATATGTTCCGCCAAATTTCGCTGAATATTTTCCCCTCCAGATGTAGCGTTTCAAATAGAGTCATGACATCACAGCCACTTGTGACATCACGTGACACGGGACGCTTCCAACTGGGCCACGCACACAGACTTGCACGAGTCGGAGGAGCGCGGGTTTACATGGCCAAAGCAGCACATAAACGTGAAGAAAACGTCGAAAGAACGTCGAAGACGTCTGTAACGTGACGTCGTACAACGTCGAAGGTCCGGACGTTACCTTCCTTCGACGTCGATGAAACCTTTAAATGTCCGCGAGAAAAGGTGCACAGAAGGTCGAGAGAACGTTCCCAATGACGTTTGTCACACGTCACATGCACGTCTCAGTGGGCCGTTGCGTCCTCCCTCGACGTTTATGATACGTGTGTTTACGACATCCGGACTACCAACGACGTTCATAGAACGTCGAGACACCATTCCAAATGACGTTCCCTAGGCGTTGTGGGGAAGACGTTGTGTCCACCCCCCCCCCCCCACACTAAAAAAAAATACTTTTTTGAGTATTATTGCGAAGGCAAGATGCTCTCATGCAAGTACGAAGGAAGTAACTAAAACACAGGTTTGGTACGAACTGTTTATTTGAGCATTTTCAGGCACGAGATACAATACGGAGCGCCGCCAAAAGACGTCCCTGGATGTGTCAGCCAGAAGTATATAAAACAAACAAATGCACGTAAAGAAATGAACAAGGGACGATGTCACGCTGCGCGGAATGTTCCACCGCTTACCTTGTTCTGCTTCTGATTAATCCGCTGACGCGCGTGCTTTACCCACCCCATCGCACATAGCTGGTACTCTCGCTGCGTGCACGGGAGTGGATTCAGAAGTGGGGTCCCGTCCGCTGGGCATTCTTGACTGGGATCGTCGGAAGCGTCTGAAGAGCCTTGATCGAAAACTGGACTTGACGCGCCATTATCTGCACTGCCCCTTCTTTTCTGGGGGGCGTCATTCATATCCTCACAGTCACCTTGATCCGAGCAGTAATACGATTCAACGTGTGAAGCGTCATGGCCTTGAAAAAGGTCCGCGAGCCGTGACTGAACACGACGGCGTTTTGGGCGATCACCGACTTCTTCATAGGGGCGACTTGAGCGAATCGCAGCACTTCCACTGTATGCAGACTCGAAAAAATCACGGCGACAAGCAGCCTGCCTCGTAGACCCCGTAGACGTGACGGCCGGTGCTAGTGACTGACTTTCGGAAAAGCTGGACCGGGTGTACCCGGAACTAACGCTTGTCGATTGTTCGTCGCCACTATCTTCTCCCACTTTTCTCTCTCGCCCTCTACTTGCCGAGTTTCCCGACGCATCGCATGGGGCTCTATGGAGATGCCACTAGCATTTCTTCTGCCTGCCTTTCCCCCTCTCTCTCGCGCCGCGTTGGCGCCGGTTCTGTTTCTTTTTTTTCTTTTTTTTTTGCCGACACGTAGGTGCGGGCTGGACTTGAACGCTTTTTGGACCGTCATCTGGGGCATTCAACGGTTGGCATAATGAGTGCCAATCTACACAAACTGTTGACAGTATCTACCGGATTTCGTCATTGCCGGGCATTTATTTTTCGGAGTAGTGTACAAAATGCGCAAGTGCGCAGTGAAATTGTGCTCCGATATCATGTGTGCCGGCGTCCGATTTTTGTTTGGGTACGTCATCAGTTCCAAAGAAAGCAAGATCTGTTTTGACAGTCACGTAACAAGACTGCGCACCGAGCTACCGAAAGCGCTAATGTACTGGAAGTTGGTGTTGCGGGTGAACTGTGATGTTGATGCGAATTTTGTGGTTGTGCGCAAGTGAGCATGGGTAACAAAACACGAAGAGAAATTGCCGAACCTTAAAACAATGCCAGGTGGTCGCGGAGCAGTATGGATGCTCCCTGGAAATGATGCATGCCTGAAATCACCTGGAGAAGGAATAGTGTGGTGGCGCGCCGGTGGCGCATCCAGGACCCAAGGAAGACGACAACGCGCGTGCAAAAAACAAGAATGGCACAATCCGATCCGATCTAGACGCCATGGGCTCCACTTCGCACATTAGAACCGTAACAATATTTTAAACAAACCAAAATTATAACAAGCACATGTAAAAGGAATGATATTCCCAACATGCCTTCATATTTTTTTCCTTCAGTGTACATTGTGTTTTGTATTTGCCCTCCCTAGCGTAATCCCATGTGCAATTAATAGTATCTTGAAATAAATAAATTAATGAATAAATAAATAAATTCCTGAAGCTCTCAAAAATTAAGTTTTGCTTGCGGCTCTTGAGCAGTGTCACCTTGACCACAGCTGTAATTAAGCTTTTAACAGTGAACGCGTATTACACGTGATTTACGGCTGGAGATGGAGCTGGAAAAGCTAAAAAAACACAAAACAAAGTTGTGGCATGACATCGCCAGGGCGTCAATGACAGGACAAAAATGGAACGTAATTTAAATATGTCCTCAACGTTGAACAAAACGTGAGTGGTCGACGTTGCCAGTACGTCCTGTATGACGTTTACGACAGCTAGGTGTGAACGCGACGTCGCTGAAACGTCACTGACGGGACAATAATGTAACGTCACTATGGACTTTATTTTAACGTCGAAGAAACGTGAGTGTTCGACGCTCCTAAAACGTCTTGTCTTGACGTCGTGACGACGTAGAAGTTGAAACATGACGTCGCCAGCACGTCACGGACAGGACGATAATGGAACGTCATTTATGAACTTCACTTCAACGTCAAAGAAACGTGAGCGTTGGACGTTGCCTGAACGTCGTGCATGGACGTCGTGGGAACGTTGACGACGTTTGAGTTGAAATACAACGTCGTCACAACGTCCCTGATTAGACTCTAATGGAACGTTATATAAGGACGTCACCTCAACGTCGAAAAAACGTGATCGAAGTCACGCGGGACGTCACGGACGTCAGGGACCTTTTCTCGACGTTTCCACGACGTTTTGTGCTGCTTGGAGAAGGCTTTGTGAACGGCCCCCTCTAGTACTATCGTCGTTCCAATTTTGAGAGGCAACTCTTATGCTTCCTCCAAGTTTTTGGATCTGATAAATATTGCTGCGCTTGAACTCTATGGATTTTGCCCCTCAGCATCGTGTGGTAGTGACCTGAGTTGGAAACTATATTAAGAGGGACTA
>JAZHYW010048839.1:0-17817 GCA_037355805.1 Ixodes ricinus
GGAAACAACATCATGTGCATTGTACACAAATGGCGTTGTCATACACACATGTACATACATTAAGCCAATTACAAGCATCAATGGGACACATACAACGAGCTTATACGCATAAACTTGCACTTACAAACATCATATGAACGTACACTACACCGTTACTAATCAACAAACTCTGCGCTTTCTCCTTTTATACTCGTCGCTTAGAAAGTACGGAGTTGTTGAGCATCTAAGTGATAACTAATATTCCCAGCATATTGATTTTTCATGGCCACAAATTTGTGACACGCGCTTCTAGTTCACTTGTCAGTCCTTACGTGGCGTACTCACCTTTGACTTTTAGGGCGTGTGCGAATTCCACCAAAGCTCAGTGTGTGCCGAGTAAAAATGACAGTAACTTCAAAGAGAAAAGAGGATGGGATAATGAGTGTTTAACGGTTACCAGCATACTGATAACTTTATTATTCGCCCTTACTACCTCATGTCGATCAAAGGAGAGAACATTGGAACTTCTATATAAATTCGTAGAAGTTATCGCACGCACTTCTTTGCTCTTACAGTCTTCTTGGTGTGCGATGTTGTCACCGATGTATTGGCGAGACGGGGACTGACGAAGAAACTAAACGTTTAATAAGGCGGAATGTGCCTAAAACAAAATAATTAAAACAGGTGTCGGAGGCGAGCTTCGATAAGAGCGAAGTGGCAGGATCAAACGTTGGCGAAAGACTGAAAGCCTACGGCCACGGGGGAGCACATTTTGGCGGGCTGAAGCTTAATGAAAATATGTTGGGACTCTTGTTTGGTGAGGTGGGTATCTTGTTGGATGGCTTGGCAGATTTGTGCTAGGGTTGGCGGTAAATTTGGTGTTGTCCGTCAGCTTCACGATAATGGTCCTGGCCAAAGATAGGCGGGGCGCCGGGGTGCTAGGGTCCAGCCAACTCCTTCGTCGGTCGCCTCCATCACACTTACAACAAGTTGGCGTGTAGGGGTACACCCCTTGTCCCAAATGTAACACCCAAAAAGTACTTTTGAAAGTTCAGTCCACTGACGTCGAGCTGGCGATGCCAACTTTTATGAGCGGCTTGATAGCTGTTGGATATAACGTACTAAATAGCTAATAGGCAAATGAAAGACGAAACAAAAAACACTGGGGTTTTGCAGCAGGGCCAAAAAAACACTTTGATTGTCTTACTGTAGACTTTAATGCGTATATTAGCTGTTTTAAAAAGCTGTATCGGTCGACTATCAAGACGCTATTGAAAGTTGGTATCGTCGGTTTGACGTCTGTGGACTGAACGTCGATCGAATTGCTGTTTTGAGGTGTTACATATGGGACAAGTGGTATACCCTTATACACCCTCTATTGTTTGAGAGATTGGTAGGCGAGGCCCAAATACGAGGTGGAAGATCGGGCACGCGCCGGCGATGGCAATCGCTGCGATGCGGAGGAGTTACGCCTTGTATAGGCGCTGCTAGGGTTACCGCGGCTGGACGCCAGCCGAGGTCGAATAGGGGGCATCTTGCCTTCAACTGCGTGTAGAAATCCTGGTTTGGTTATCCCATGGATGCAGAAGAAGGTGGCTGACCTCTGAGTGTAAAATGTCTGAATTCCGAGGCCAAAAAATGGGAAATGTTGTGGCTAGTAGCTGGAGCTCGATGTCATATCATTCATCATCTCTAGCGCTCGTCCGTATTTTAGCATCAGAAGGGACGCGTGATAATCAGTGGTTGTCTGCCGGAGTTGTACACAGAGTAATTCTGCTTTATTTACCATGATATGAAAACTTTACATCAGTGCCCTGTGCCAGTCTGTTTCACCGAGTTGCGCGAGTGATACTGATGAGACTCGCGTTTTTTGGCTGTCGATGATTTCTTGAAGACATTCACCCGTCTAGACCACGACGATGCTTATCTTCGGTATGAAACAAGATATTTCTCGCCACGCAGTGTGAGGGGACTATACTATGTCTACGTGCCTCATTTGAAAATAAACTTAGAAATGAAAAGCAGGCGTTCTACTAGACACTAGGCAGTCTTTTTGAAGTGCCAGTTCCAGCAAAAAACGTAGAAAGACAGGAGTGATTGATTCAGTGTACAAACTAGCAAGATTCTAGAGCGCAGCTCTTGGGCGCCCGTTTCCGGGTTTCGCGGCGTTGGCGTCACCGGCGGCGTCGGCTTAACCGCTGTAAATTTAGCTGGAAAATTTAAGCCGCTAACTTTAACGAAAAAATGTTTCCTCTAAATTTAGCCGGAGGGGAAGACGGGTAGGAAGGGAAAGAAAGGAGGGAAGAAGATTAGGAGGAGAGGAGGAGGGTAGGAGGAGGAGGAGGGGATAGGAAGGGTGGATACGGACTAGAGGAAGGGCATACCCTTTTCTCTGTTCCTCCTCCTCCTGCTCAAGAGCTACGCTCTTGTTTCGTATTACAGAGATAAGTAAATATGGTTAATTTTATTGAGCAACTGAAGCGGGAATCGGCAACATATGAGTAAAAACTCACTGAAAGCGTAAGCTGGCAGAAATAACGAACGAAATATGCAAAGATCCTTTTAAACAACTAGAGTTGAATCTCCATACATATTCTTTTGAAGCTTGTACGTACAATATGTGGCACTGTTAGCACGAAGATGACTTTAGCGCTTTTGCGCCTTTTCCATCAAAATGGGATTGGTGGGTACTAAATTTTGCCGCTTGGATTAGTGCCTCAAATGAGCACTATCCACCACAGTAGATTTAGTTGCCGCCCGGAGATACAAAAATAAAAAAAAATAATGGAGATCGCTTGTTTGCTTTAGCGATGTCGCGCGGCGTATATATTCTTCTCTGAATTTGTGTGGACATTAAATTCTTCTTCTGACGACGAATTATGTTGACCGCGAAGGCCACGAGGAACAGAGTGCGCAGATTAGGCATTGACTGTAAGGTACTGTATGTATACTTTGTTCCTTTTGTCGCTCCTTTTTCAGCGCTGTTTTCTATGTTTGAAAGACGATTACATACCGAATGAGGCATATCAATTGTTTGCTTTTTTGAGGGACTGCGTAATTATGTCTCTTAACGTAACGAGCTAAATTTGTGAGCTAAGATTAGCAGCGGCGACCAAAAATAGGGCCTTTCTTGTGTGAAAATTTTGAAGAGCGAGTCTATACCTGATAAAAGAACATGCTGTTAAGGGCGCGAATTCGCTACCTTCAGCGGTGGTCTCCAAGCGTAATACGTCTGGGTGACGATACGGCGGAGAGATGGGCGCAGCTGTTTACACATAGCCGAAACACTCCGACAAATCATTTTAGTTTGTTATTAGTTTGTGTCTATTCAGTATTTTTATTAGTCGAAGTACAGCGCTGGCTGAACGCGTCTCCGACTGGTATGTTTAGCGTCCTATTCTCCCCATACTTTTAGGGTGGTCCCAAAGTGGGAACAAAATGACGTCACAAAAGCCGGAGTGTCGCGCTGTCGGATGTCGCGATCCTGGCGGTTGGTCACAGAAATGCTGGCGAAAAGCACGAGCGAACATGAGTGCCGCCGTGGTCACAGCGTCGCAACCCCTGGCTGCCGAAGCTTCCTTGAACTGGCATGTGGAAGAACGACATGGAGCAGAACAGGCGTCTGCTACAACCACCACCGCTGCTGTGACGCCGCCAGGGTCGCGGTCGGCGACGCCATGACACTTCTATGGCGTCATAGGTCAAGGAGATCAAGGGACAAAGTTTTTGGGCGTGGTAAACACAGGGTTGGGAAACGCGTTCCACGAACCATAGTAAACGGAAGGGAATAATGCACCCGACTGAAAAAGCCTTCGCTTCATTTCAGTGAAAATCATCGTACGCTATCGGAGCTCAATGTCCGAGTACTCGCTTTAACCTGACTCTATCGGTCGACATTTGCTCCAATCAAATAGCTTTCTTGAGCCGACGGACACCACAGGTAGCGTTAGCAAATTTTTAATGTTTTAGTCTCTACTGAGGTACGCTCCTTTTTTTTAAATTTTGACCTACGAAATCCGCCGTCTTCGGCCATCTTTATAGGCAATATCGTAGCCTGATGCGTTAAGGAACCAATTTATGTCGCCTTTTAAAAGAGCCACTGAACTATTTGAATAACGCGGTACATGTAGATATGGGGTACATGAAGACTTTATTGGGCACCCTACCGAAAATTCCAGTGTTTCTTTTCTACAATCTGGATTATGAAACACGAAATTTGTTTTCCGTTAGGGCAGAGAATTGGATTGAACACACCTCATGATGCGGGAGTTTCGGCATGCACCCCTGGAGCGGCGGATTGTTCGCTTCTGCTTGTAATACGGAGCTTTGCCAGTTTATAAAGAAATCAGGTTATTGTTGCCAACCACCACTGAAGTTACTGTTAGTGTTTCCCGCAACATTTCATAACATTTATATGAAAAAGTCCTTCCGCTAGAAAATAAAGGTACTGCCGTTCTCTTGTTTTACAAATTGGATCACCATTTTGACGGTGACAGCGCAGGAAACCACTCTCACCATACACTCGGAAGACAAGCACCGCGCTGAACTTACAACTCTTGTGTATTCGACTACTTCATTTTCTCTTCAACTGCTTCACCCACAGCTAATAATGCGTTTACGCGACCTCTGAGAAAAATGCAGTTTCATATTCTAGCGCTGCTATTACTTTTCGATCCACTTCAGTCAGTTTCCACTAGACGTGACATATTTCCCTGTACTTTACACGAAGCACTATAGATTAAACGCTCTGATCTTTGCAGGGCCGTCTCTGCACATGTGCAGATGGGGCCACATTGTGGTGAACCCAGACCTGCCAGCGGCAGACTCTCTTCGTGAACGGTGGTTCGGCCAGGAGCGACTGGGGAACTCCTAACCGTTCATCAAGTCCGGTTGATGGCACGCCTCTGCTAAGGTATAGCTTCAGAAAAATTTACCGCGCTTTTAGGCAACAGGAACCTGTGCTGAGAATGCCACATTTCCTACAGGAACCTTTCTTTATATTCTTAATAGTGATAGCTGCTTTGGGCTCTTCCCCAATCTCCGTTAGTCGTCAGGAGTCCCGTAACACTGTGACGTCGCAGAGTTATGTTACGTGTTGACACGACGTGAAGAAACGTCACATTGTCATGTGACGTGGTTGTGTAACGTGGCGTTTTCTTGTCATGCAACATCATAGTGTAACATGACGTCATTATGTCACGTAAGTACTCTAGTATAGTCGTGCGATATCCTATCTCTATGAGTGTTTTTTATTGTTGCTATTCTTTGCTTTTTCATTTCTGCTGCCCATGTCAAGGGCTCCCGACCCCTCGTGCCATGGCTCCATAGATGGATGATTTTGCTGAGTGTATTCTTTGGTTTTCCTGACCTACTGACCTTGTAACGAGCTCCCAGAGCCAGCAAAGCTGCAGGTTTTTGTGTGGGAGACACTTCCAATGCTCGTCTGGAAAAATAAACTGCATATGTGCATATTTTCACAAATGAGTGTGTCACTCTCTGAGCAGGCATTGCGACGGCTCCTCTGCCTATGGTGCATGCCGTGGTAGAAGAAGAGGAGCTCGTTATCAGAAGGCCATCGTAAAGTTATCAACTGTTGTCTGTAAGATACAAAAGGATACATTAAGGTCCGATAAGGGGTCGTAGAAATCGCTGTTGGTGTAATGTGGATTCATATGCGGCTGCATTATGTAATCGGGGCGAGGTATCTTTTCTAAACACAAGCAACCATGTAATTTATTTAATTCTTACACATCGCTTTGACCTTAGTCATTTCAGGAGATGTATAAAATTATTAAAATAAGTGTTTATTTTTGTTTCGCGGGACATATGCCTCCGTCATTTCCGACACGTTTTACAGACAACGCGTTTACGGTAGAGGGTCGCGAATGAAGCAGTGTGTACACCCTAACGCTTTCTGACTCACTCACTGTACAACACAAAACACGCCAGAAAATAGCACGAGACACTCAAGTAATTCTGTCCACGATTGTGCCATACAGAGTTTCTTTTATAAAAAGCGAACACCGGACCATCATGGGGCTGTGGATCTGTAGAGTGCCGGCGCTCAGCTTTGACTAGTGCTGGTTGGTGCATCCCTCTTGTGTTCTGCAGTTGTTCTGCCGTTTTTGTTTCGTACTTTTTGTACCATTATGACAACTAAGGGCGTGGCCGCCTTGACACTACAACGGTGCTCAGCCTACCTTCTAATTTTTGTGCCACGTAGAACAATAATCTAAATGTTGTTATTTTGCTAAGACATCCCTGTGATACGCAAATCAAGCAATAATTAGAATGGGAGGATCAATAAAGTATTAACGGCCCCAGGGCGGGTGTGTTTCACAAAGTCAGGCCTTCCTCACATATATTCGATTATAAAAGCTTAAAACTATAGGAACGCATGAACCATGAATGGTAATTGAGTTATATCGGAAGTTGCTCTGGAATAGTGCAATGGCAGAAAAAGTACAGGGTGCTAAAATAAAACTTGTTCATGATAAGCTGCGAGTAAATGATGACACGTACGCGTGGGATGATAAAAAAAAATGCCGCGTAAAATTGGTTATTGTCCGGGCTCCGAAACTGCGTCTACGTGACAGCGTGAAAACACTCTGACGTCATCTATTTTCCCTGATAGCCAACTGGTAACTAGCGATGAAAAGCGAGGTTGTGATAAAGAAAAATGTAATGGTAAACGAAGTGTTGCTTCTGAAAGGGTTTTTCCTGAAAAGGCACATACTGCTTTGTTAGTGAACTGTCGCAGCGTAAAAAAAAAAGAGATTGAAGAGTTTAATGGCTTAATTCAAGTATTTCATCCTGACCTTATTTTTGGTACCGAATCATGGTTAGATGAAACAATACTGAATACTGAACTTTTCCCCCGGAATCGGACGTGTACAGAAGGGACAGAAATGGACACGGGGGCGGGGTGTTCCTCTTAGTTAGCAAGTCTCTAAACAGCCTGATGATTGATGTGGGAAACGAACAGCTTCAAACAATATATATATATATATATATATATATATATATATATATATATATATATATATATATATATTTTTACATACTGCAGCTTCGTCGGGGCTATTGCAGGAGTGGGGGAAAAATCACAGATCACAGAATTCAATATTGAATAGGACAGAAAAAACAAAACATCGTAAAATAGAATCAACCGCTGTCAACCGCACACAGAAATTCGTCTGGAGGTAATGAACGGATGTTACCTGGTAGCAGATTCCAATGTTCAATTGATCTAGGGAAAAAGCTGTATTGAAACATGTCAGTGCGTGCATAAAATGGTGAAATGTTTAGGTCATGGTGGCTCCTTGTTGATGACTCTATGTGAAACCTTAAGTATGCATCTAATGAGGTGAGACGTGGCGAATAAACCATACCGTAAAAGACTTTAAGGCTCTCAGTGTGACGTCTATTGGAAAGAGGACTTAAGCTTAGAGCAGAAAGGTTAGAGAATGGGAAAAATCTCTGTCGTAGCGACGGAAAATACAACGTACTGCTTTCTTTTGGACTGATTCGATTTTGTTAATATCACATTGTTTCCAGGGATTCTATATTGTTGAACCGTACTCGAGGATAGGGCGTATTAGTGTTTTATATGTTAGAAGTTTGGTTTCTTGCGGGGCAACACGAAGGGTACGTTGAAGATAGCCGAGTTTTTTAAGTGCTTTGTTACAGGTGGAATCGATGTGTTTTGACCAAGACATGTCTTGCGAGAAAAGAAGACCAAGATACTTGCATTCAGGAACTTTTTCTAATGTGTCGCCATTGAATGAATATGTAAACATGGAAAGAAGCATACGTTTAGAAAAGGACATTAAGACGGTTTTGCGAAAGTTTATGGTCATTTGCCAAGTCTCACACCAGGTGCAGAAGCTTGCAAATGAACTGTTAAGGAAGTTATGGTCTTCAGGGGAATTAATCGTGTGGTACAGGACACAGTCGTCAGCGTAAAGACGTATTTTAGTGGCGATGTTACGCGGTAAATCGTTGATGTAGAGCAAGAAAAGAAGCGGACCGAGAACAGAACCTTGTGGGACACCTGATGACACATCGACAATAGAAGAATCGGAGGAGTTAAAACATACATACTGAGAGCGATTGGAAAGAAAACTTGATATCCAGTTAACGAGAGAAGGGTTGTTTAGTATCACATTAAGTTTGTACAAAAGTTTAGAGTGAGGAACGGTATCGAAGGCTTTAGACAGGTCTATGAATATCGCATCCACTTGGTTGCCGCTGTCGAGAGACTGAGTGATGTCGTGAGTAAATTCAGTAAGTTGTGAAATTGTGCTGTAACCACGTCGAAACCCGTGTTGAAGGTCACATAAAATGTTGTTAGTTTCAAGGAACACCATGATATGTTTGTAGATTATGTGTTCTAATAATTTGCATAAATGAGATGTTAAAGAAATTGGCCTGTAATTAGTTAACGAATGTTTGTCGCCGGATTTATACAATGGAAGGACTTTTGCAAGTTTCCAAGGCGAGGGAACTGCTGCGGTTGACAGAGATTTTCGAGAAATAATAGCGAGATACCGACTAGTCCAAAGAAAATACCGAACTAGAAATGAATTATGAATGTTGTCAGGTCCAGGGCTTTTTTAGTATCTAAATTTAACACCATGTTTAGCACGCCCTCATCACACACAGATACATCACCAAGTGTAGACTGTGAATCATTAATGAAAGGAGGAATTTCGAAATTGTCATTCATTGTAAACACCGATTGGAAGTATGTATTAAATGCAGTGGCGATTGTTAGTGGCTCACTACTGGCTACGTCATGAATTGTAATAGAGTCTGAAGTAGAACTACCGGGTAAAATCGATTGCCAAAATTTGCGTGGGTTGCTTTTCATTAAATTTTGCAAAGTAACTCGAAAATAGAAATCCTTCGCTGAGTTAGTTTTCGCTCGAAGTTCCTCCGTCGCTTCGTTAAACTGGGTGATCTTCTCTGGATCACCGGAACGTCTTACACGCCGGAGTCTATTGACACGACGTGATAAATGCAATATTTCTCGTGATAACCAAGGAACAGAAATCTTTTTTTCTTAGTTTTGGTAGGCACGAAACGCTGGATACAAAGTTCAACAATCTGTTCAAAAAAACTAACCAGAGAATCCACATCACTGGAGAAACTTAGCTGCTCGAAGGTATCAAAGGAATCACTTAGTATGTCAGTAATTGACACATCGTCGGCACGGTTAAAGTCGTGAAATATGGAATAAACAATGCCTGTTTTCGGAACAGAACAAGCGATTGAAACCAAAACAGCCTTGTGATCCGATATGCCATCAACGACCTCACAATTGAAAGCCGTTTTCAAGAAGAGGTGGACTAATGAAAACCAAGTCTAAGACTGACGTCTGTCTAGTACACTGCTGGACCACTTGCTTTAGACCACATGACAACGAAAAGTTTAGCAACTCTCTACATATTGAAGCATCGTGACCGGTAATTGATAAAGAAGACCACTGGAGGCCAGGCAGATTGAAATCGCCCCATGCAGATTAGGTTTGAGGAATACAAATTGTGCATGTGCATGAAGTCACATAGGACGTATGTCTGATCGATAGGGGAACCAGGCGGACGGTAAACAACGCCAACTACTATGGACATACTGTCAAAGTAAAGCTTGCACCATACTGATTCTATTTCGGAAGGGCCTTGAATCACAGAGAACTTTATGTCCGACCGTAAGAAAATAGCAACACCACCGCCTCTACCGCGACCTCTATCGCCTCTAATCACACAATAACCCGGCGGTGTTACTTCGGTATCATATATGCCGTCATGTAGCCATGTTTCCGTGACGCCAGCAACGTGAACGGAGTGGGAGGAAATTAATGTAAGAAAGTTGGGAACTTTGTTTATTAAGCTTCTAGCGTTAACATTCATAACACGAAGGTCTTGGCAACCACGCCGGAGTCAACGAGGACCGGTAGAAGAGGCTGCAACGGTAGCCTCAGGAGTGCGTTGAGTACACTTTACTAATGCGTTGGTGGCGTCATCCCAGTTATATCTAACGTTATCAATAAATACGTGGTCAAAACGAAAGCGGACACTAGAGCCATTGTTTCGAAAAGAAGCTGACGCCTCCCACATTTTTTTCCGAATGGAACGCACGTGAGGGGAGAAATCTTCCGATACACGAAACTCCGAGCCTTTAAGCATAACACAGTTCTTCAGGACACGAAGTCTTTCACGGAAATCTAACAATTTCATAATGACGGAGCGTGAACGACCGTCCTGAATTCTACCAAGTCTATGGCACCTTTCGATTTGCGGGCAATCCATTGCCAGTTTCTCCGAGAAAAACATTGAGACTTTTGACATCAGCATCTCATTACTTTCGCTAACTTGCTCTGGGAGTCCGTGCAAGATAAGATTGTTTCTGCGGGAGCGGTTTTCTAAGTCGTCATTTCTTGAAACGAGCCTATCTACCAGGGTGTCGAACCGGAACCGAACCGAACCGAAAACCCGAACAGAATTGTTATTTTTAGCCGAACCGGAACTGAACTCAACCGAAATCTTCGCCGCCATCTTGGAACTGAACCGGAACGGAACCGAAAAAAAATATAACGGTAACCGGTTCAAAACGGTCAAGGTATTTTTTTTTCTTTTTTGTTAGTATCCCAAAATGAACATATGGGAATACAAAATTGGCTGCTGTATTTCAATCTATTGATCAAATCGACATATACAGAATTGCAATGTATGGTAAATTGCGGGTTTTCATGGCACTTTTGTATTGGTACTATGATTAACCATGTGTCACGTTGTCACGTGACGTCATGATGTCAATAGATGTATTCAAATAGTTTCACGTGACCCCTGACGTCACGTGACTCACTGCGTCAACTCAATTTGATTTGAGGAAGTCACTAGATTTATTAACCTTGTTGACAGCGTGACGTAACATGACATCACGATTTTGCACCGAGAGTCACGTGACACCGTGACGTAAGCGATTCTCATAACCCCGAGTCGAGTGCTCGGGTTCATGACAATCAGCATCGCCAAACATTCGAATAACGGCTCATGTCCAATTAAATATGATATTAGCCCAACTCTAACAATATCTGAAGCTCAGCCCAAGCTTTTGCTTTCCAAACCCTAGCACAGTGATTCTCAAATGCAGGCATTCTAGGGGTCCGCGAAGCTCTGCATCATCAGTCAAGACCGGCAATAAACGTTTTCTTTTTTTCAACTTGAGAAGAAAAGTTCAAATTTTCAGGTGAGTTTTCTCGTGCGTTTGTCAATCAGAGAGGTCTAGTTCATTCATCCCTTAGTTATATTCATCTCAAATCATTATCATATTTATCATCGAAGCACCAAAACGTTTTTAGTTGTTGCTGAACTGCACCCGAAATATGTTTCCGAGATCAGAAATATTGAAATGACTAAATGCGACTTATTAATATAACGTTACATAGAACTTCTTATGTGTACGGAAGTAAAGCCTAAAAAAAGATATTAGTGACCTCAGAGGGACAGCCGAACGTTGGCAGTCGCTGTAAGTCTCACACGAGCGTCGTTTTCAAGTGTCTGCCCAAGTTTCGACCCCCTCTGCAGTTTGCTTAAAGGAGCTATAAAAAGATTTCGATACATCACTAATTGCTACTCAGGATCACACCCTCACGTTAGTAACTGATTGAACTAGGCTGTGCTCTTTTTTCTAAGCAATGGCAGTCGCCAAAATGTAGAGAAATACGAGCATCGTCCATCCCCTCAACTCGGAGCCAGAAGCGGCCACTTGGCCTGGTGCCTATCTTATGCCGCCAACGTTAATCATACCCTCGCACTGGGGTGGGAAAGAAAGAAACGAGCTACTACCCGAGTGTCCGCCGAGGCATTGATTGTTACAAGCAGATGTACAGTGCTCACGTGGTTCTTTTGTCCAATCCATGAGCCGCGCTCGACTGTCGTCAGGCGGGTGGTTTTGATCCCACAATTACGACATCAATCTTTACGAAGGCAAGACTAAAATAAATAGTCTAATTTTATCCTCGCAATTTCAACACGAAAAAGAAGCTTCTGAATCAGTGGTGGCCTGTGCAAGTATACTTGGGCCAGACTAGGAACAGTACGCCTAAAAAATCATGACCATTCCAAACCGATATCGTTTTATGACCCCTTTAAACCTCACGGGTTGCAACATGAAAGCAATGAAGGGTTGCTGTTAATAAGTGACAAATAAATTGTCGAATTAGCACACACAAACGCAGGAGGCAGTTCCTCAAGAATACTTTCAGCCTTTCTACTCTGGTGAAGAAGGAAGACCAGCGAAGCTGTACTATGGTGGGAATGAATGTGGGACAGCTAACGCCACTCATATATCGCGGTAGCTGTCCAGAGTTAAGTGTCACCATTTGTTTGCGGGTAGCCTCGTCCCACTAGAGCGACAAACACGAATTTTCGTCCGACGACACCACAAAGTTCCGTGTCGCCGATGCTGTCCCACTGCAACGACCAACACCCGCGACAATCGCCGAGAAGCGCCGACAAACGATCGACGACGGACGAGTTCTTGTCTGTCGTTGGACTTGAAGCGCAGCAAGCAGTCCCACTAGGGAACATCTCTCGGAGACAAACTTATCCTCCTCGCCCGCTTAAGCCTTCTGTTGCCTCCCTTCCCGCCCTTCTACCTTTCCTCCCGGAACAAGAAGCCCTTGGCGGCCACTCCTCGTTCCCGGCCCCGCACTTCCGGTCCCTCGATTGCACGTAGTGGTCGCGGGCGCGGCGTTCTGGCTGGCGCCGGGCGGTCTTGTTGCGAAAGGGAATTTGCTGTAGCTGGTTTTGCTCGCGAAACCTTGGTACGCGAGGTGGTGCTTCAAGACACCGAAGTCTACGTTCCTGCACCAGGATGGATACACCCATGTTCGAGGACTGACCAAAGTAAGACCGCTCACCACGAAGTAGGACACGACGTTCCGTGGCCAGCCATTCCGGCAGACGAGAGACTTGTCATCACGTTCTGTGATAATCGGGATGCCGTATTGCCAAGAAACACCTGGCCTCGATCATTCGAATATGAAGTTATAAACATTATCAAAATCGGCGTGATATTCTGTAGCGCTCATCTAGAATGCCTCGAACGGCCCAAAAAAGGAACGATTCGGGTATTCTAGTTTGGAAAAAAGTATGGTGTCGATTGTCACGGCTGTTTGCGGAAAGTCGCCAACGGCAAATGAAAAGAAGTGGAAGCTTTAATCAAGAAATAAAGTAGTAATCTCCACTGTCACCATGTTTGCCGGCGCGTTTTATGCCCAAAGAGCAAAACACGAAAACCGCGCCACCAGACTCTGTTTGTCTGTGTATTTTGAAGTGTTTTGTTGTGAACTCCAGTCCCAACAGGAAACAAGTTTCCTTGCCCCCGTGTTCTGCGTCGTGTCCACCAGGTGGGACGGTGGCCTCCGACAAACGGGCTGTCTGTCGGTGTCTTCCGTTGCTCGTTGTTGTGTGTCGCTGTCGTTTGTTGCTGTCCGTCGCTCTAGTGGGACGCGGCTATGACGAACACGATACAGGGAAGACTAGCCCTTAACAGCTCCGCTGTAAAAAGAAGTGTGTGTGCGTGTGTGTGTGTGGTGGGGGTTAGTCTTAAAAACATACTGTGTTGTAAAGGTTCCTTTTCCCGCATCTTTGGCGCAGACCAAAAAGCGTGGCCCGGAAACTGATGGTTGCAGAAACGCTCTTGCCATAAAGCACGTTTTTTCTCGTGCCAGACGCTCGCGCCGTACCTCACGACGATGCACTAAGAATAATGATACGTTCCTTTCAAATACTTGGCTTTCACTGAGTATGAATCTCCAGTAGCGTGCATTTTGCACCATCGGATTCGATTTTTTCAGCAAGAAGAAATCACAATGACCACCAGCCTATAGTGTGATGACGTCACGTGCATACCATGTTAAACAGTTCAGCTTTCTTGTGAAATCTGATGTTCGCAACACTAGCATTAGATGTCCTAATTGTAAAGTTGTGCAGTATTTATAGCAGTCTTGAGAAATGTTAGAGCACATGACTATTCAAGAATAGTGTCGTAATGGGAGGGCCCAAAACAAGCGCAGGTAAAACCGAATATAACATTAGCCTATTGAGGAAGTATTTCGCGAAGTTTAGAGCTCATGCAAGTTGATGAAGTGCGATTTATACTAAGACTTTAAAAAGCTTTGTGTGTCCTTCGCGCTATTTATGTAAAATTATCAATTCCATTGCGTGCATCTTTACGCATCTCTTTTTGCAGTAAGGCGTTCTGTAAGGGATTATTTAAAAAAAATAACATTAATTACCTCTCTCCTTTTGAACATTTCGTGTATTTGACTTCCAATCTATCACGTGGGCACAGAGTCCTTTTTGGTGTACCCTGCAACCCGATGTTTCACACTGCCAACCAGCAAACAGAAAAACACTTTTTTGCAGACTCTACAGCTCGCGTAGTTTCGAGTATCGTTCTTCCGCGTCGGTCCCAGGCGGTTATGTGAGCTTTGGTAAAGTAAAATTTATTGATCAATATAAGAATTTATTTAATTACTAACTGAATATTTGACAACATAAATAAAGCGCTGGCCACCCTAAAGGAATGCCCCCAAATTATCTGAAAGGTGTTCTGCCAATCTTTTCCGGCGTTTTTATTCTCGACAGGCACGTTGTAAGGGAAATGGGACAGCCTTACACACATTTCTGATTTTGAAGCTAATTTAAATAACTATGTGTTTCTCACACATAGAGCTTCTCAAACATATAGAAGTCTGCTATTGTTTCTTTTATGTGGTGAACATTACTTTTATGTGTGTGTGGGCTGGACAAAAACAAATTAAACAGGGGCGCGCGGCGGAAATGTGACGATTATGCACACAAACCGTCAGAAAGTGTCCAGTTAAGTAGCTGCCATGTAGAGTAGAACGTGAAATACTACTTCGTTTAACTTAACAAAAAAGAATCTTGGAGGACGCTTAAGCATCGCCTTTAAAAGTAGAACCCCTATTGGAAAAAACAGCATGAAAATCAAACTGGCCAAGTTGGTAACTAAGCTGGTGAAACCGGTCAATGTGGTAGTCAAACTGGTTTAACTGGCATTCAAGCTGGTTTAAGTTGGGCAAGCTAGAATTTAAGCTGGCCAGTGTGGTTTAAGTAAAAACCAGCATGGTCCAACTAGAATCTGGTTTTAGATTCAGTCTGGTGTAGCTGGGAGCCAGTCTGGTCCTAACTGGTCAAACTGGTTTTCCATGGAGCCAATGTGGTCAAGCTGGGGGACAAGCTGGTCATGCTGGGAGACAAGCTGGTGAATCTGGTCGAGCTAATAATCGTGGTGGCTAAGCTGGTCTTGCTGGGAGCGCGCACGCCAGGTCGGCTAGAGATAGCCGAACTGGCATTGCTGGGAGCGCGCGCGCAAAGTCGGCTTAGGCTGGAACGAGGCCACGTCCTGTTCTTTCTCCTCTCGTTTTTGGTAGATGACCGGGCGCGTCAGGCGCGCTCCAAGCTACCTTTGTGTGCGAGAAAAGAGAGAGAGAGTTGTAGGAACGGAGAATTTGAGACGCGTTTGGCTATCTTGGGCAGATTTTCGAAAGGACGGCTGTGTGCGCGTTGTTTGGAGAGTACTTGAACGACGGTGCAAGCGAAGCGGAGTTTTGAGGAGACAGCGAGCGGCAGTGCGTTCTGTGCGGGAAGATGTCGGACGTCCCGACGTAGGCGTCGCTTCGTGTATTCGAACGTGTGTGTGCTCGTGAATGACGGTGGTGCCGAGGAGTATCGCCAATGCCATCCAAGCCACACGGATTTCCTCGCCTCTGCCGACCACGCAAGTTGTCGTTTCGCCCCCATCACTGGCGGGACCCAGGTTCGCTTCTCCCATCCATGTAGTATTTTCTTTTGCTATTGCCGGTTTTTGGCGTGTGTCTAGTATTTTTCGTGTTGAAAGATAAGCAATCTGGTTGTATTAACATTGTTGGCTTTGCACCGAGAACCACTGTCTGTGCGTGGGTTAGTACTGTGTCAGCGCCGAGGATATGTAGCATCTGAGCTCATGTGAGGCGGCCGCAAGTACGAAAATAATAAATTGGATGCCGAGTTGGCTTTTCTGAAGAACTTTGCTTGTTTATCTTGCGTATTGATCTAAACAGGTTAAACTGGTTGGGAACTCCACCAGCATAACCAGTTTAACCATCATGACCAGCATGCCAAACTGGGCATGCTGGGGCAATAACCCAGCTTGAAGTTGGGACCAGATCAACCAGCATGACCAGTATAACCAGATCAACCACCATGACCAGTATGACCAGATCAACCAGCATGACCACCATGCCATTTTGGGCATGCTGGGTCAATAACCCAGCTTGAAGCTGGGACCAGCTTAAGCTGATTTTTTCAATAGGGACGTGATAGCGTTAACGGGCCTCGTTTGCATCGCATTCTCGTTTGCCGCGCTAGCGTGCCTCGCGTGGCCTAGTCCAAAGCGGCGGACTCACAACCGAAGGGTCAGGGGTTCGAATCCCGCCTAAAATTATTATTTTTGTATTCTTTAAGACAAAGAAATTACTTTAAAAAGTGAGATTTTTGAGACATGCGGCGACCTTTATTCGCATTACTGTCATATTTTAATCACTCTAATTCCATGCGTGATGTCACGTTTCACGTGGGCATTGTGGGTTGCTTGAAATTATTGCTCGAGGGCATGTAGCTCTGACGTCATGACCCTATCGACTAATCAGGATTTTCCAGTCAAGCCACCGATATCGATTTTCTGCGACATGAGCTCCTTAACGCTATCGTGTTAAAATCACCAATTAGCAAGGGTGATGCTCATTTGCAAATTAAATTGACAAGCTTCTTGTCAAGAACAAACCTCAACAGCCAGGCTATGACAGCTTATCCTGTGTAAGAAAATGTTCACCCGGGCAAGCGCTCTTTTGGGCCAGATTCGATCTGAGTGCGAAGGTGCGTATAGATTACAGTGAACAGTTGCGATTACTCCGTGCTGCATGATTAGTTACATACATGCGGTGCTGAGTGTAAACAATGTTTGGTTAGAACAACAAGCATTTTGATTGCCGTTTGGTATTTCTATAAAAAATAGACTGTCCTAAAACTTTCGTGACATTTTAAAATTTTCATTGCTTTTAGCTCAGTTGTGTCGTCATTTCATAACATATATGACCACGAGGTGCTCATTTCATAATTCTATGCGATGTAATTAATTCCTTAGCTCAAGGACATAATCACGATTTCAATTTTATTACTGCGACACAAAGTTGTACCAATCAAGGGTGTTTTAGGTAACCTACCACACTTTACGACAACATTTTGTCCCATGTAAATAGACCAGCTTGAACTTTAGAATTTTACTTAAACACTAAGAAAGGACAAGAAAATACAGTATAGTTCTCAATTTAAAGCTGATCTATTTACAGGTACGTACCAACAAGCTCAACTCTTTACTGTTGTACTTAAACATTTTGATTCAGGTAAAATATATGTGACTGGTAAACAACAGGATGTTGAGTCGTACGAACACGACGTTATGTACGTTAATGTAGATATTCTTTCTACTCTTGCGTCGAAATTAAATAACTGAATTTCATATTTTTGGTACCTGAAAACAAAAGTAAATTGCACGGACGATCGAAGAAACTTTATAGTTGATCGTTTCACGGCGTAAATAGTGTATATTGCCAGAACAACGCGAAAAATATATTCTCAATTTAGCGGCTCAAACCGGTTCGAACCGGTTTGAACCGTTATTTTATTATCCCCGGAATCGAACCGGAACCGAACCGAAAGCCGTGAACCCGAACCGGAACCGAACCGATAAAAATTTCGGTTCGAC
>JAZHYW010048840.1:0-19408 GCA_037355805.1 Ixodes ricinus
TGTTTGTTATTAGAAATCCACGTGCTCCGAACTATGCCGTGCTCTCCGATTGGTTGTTCGTGTTGCCGAAGACGCCGTCGCCATAGCAACAGCACCGGAAGTCGTCGTTTTTCTCTAGGAGGTCGTAACTTTCCTCCTTTCACTTAAGAACGTGTTTGTGAATACCGTTTTCGCCTCATCTTGCGATGATCGTAACTTGACGAACTTCGTGGCTAAGTTGTCGTAGGTAAGAGGTTTTTTATGAATCTGGCCTCGGAGCTTTAACTTTGGCTGGTGGTATGACTATAGTCGGTGACAGGTTAAGCATGCGAGTGGAAGCCTCTCCCCACCCTCTCATCTCCCAGCGGAGCGAGCGCTGGAGAGGAGGTTACCTTCTCTAGCGTTCGCTCTACTAAAGTGGAAAGAGGTGGGAGGGGCTTCCACTTCGTTTCAAAGGCCTGCTGCCTTCGTCTCTACACGCTGACTCCTCCCAATCAGGGCGGTCTGGCTAGGCGGTCAATTCAAATCGGTCCGCTCGTTTTATTCCGTCGAACCATCACCGCACAGCCAGCGTCGCCTCTATGGAAGCATCTCTATCAGTGGCCAATCTCTCTTCCCGCAGAAAAAAATAATCGTTTATGTTTATTTGGCAAGATTAATCACTATATCCCGCGGCCTCTTCGTGGAACGTTACGTTATTTTAGAACCATCTCTCATATATCATCACGCAGAGATCACCAACTAAAAGTATAGGCATCCCTCATTATAGCACCTCAATTTTCGAAACTTCTTTCCAGACATCCATTGATTGGGATCGCCTGCCCGCACCAATAGACTCAATAACTGACGGCGCTGCTGAAAACTGCAATTACAATTTCTTTTTTAATAATAATCCTTATGTTTTTTTTTGTTTTGTTTTTTGTCTGGGTTACATTTTTTGCTGCGTCATGTTCATTCTTATATTGTTTTTTTGTTTTTTTTGTTTTTTTTTGCTTTGCTCATTTATGTATTGACGTTTTTCTTGCCTCGTCAAATCTACTCGCCTCGTTTTGCGTTGCATTCTTGCATTTTTGAATAACTACCCTAATCCTCCTTATAATGCCTTGAGGCCCTGAGAGTAAGTAAATACCGTATTTTCCGGTGTATAGTCCGCGAACTATATACATGTTTAAAAGCTTAAATTTTGCCCCGGTGCGTAGTATCTACAGGAGCGGACTATACAAGGCTTTGTATTTTTCTGTGACAAGTGTTATGACAAGTTATGGCAGTGACAAGACGTGAAGAATTTTACAAATAACAGAGTATATTAACGGTGATTTATGTCATGAGCGAAGCGATACCGCCCGAGCGTCTTGACACCGATCCCAAAGCTCGAGAAGTCGCGTTTTTCAAGTCGTGACCACCGCCAACTGCGCCCCCTCTGCACTAAAAACCAAAATAACAGCACGCCTAAAACAAAAAAAAAACAGCTTAAACGGAGTGTTGCTGCCCTTGCTCATTTTAGTAGCTCTAGTCTGCATCTTCCCATCTTGACTATATGAACAGTTTCATTCACTCCTCATTACGGGTCGTCGATTTTGCCTCCGGCCTCTTTCGACGGTTTTGTGTCTGGTACGCACCGACCTCACGGACGGAAGACTCCTGCACGGCGGCTGTGGCCGGGATACCACGCATCGACAAATATCCGCCGCCAACTTCACACTCCCAACTTTTTGGAGCTACCTACGAACCAAACGCATCTTCGAAATATCCAAGCATTCACGACATGCCATTTAATTATTATGTGCAAATTCAAAATAGCTATTGAGAAAACGGCAAACGAAGGTTATGCCAAAACCAACATTCAAATTTCCCTGCACTTCCCAGCGGGGGTTGACGTCGCGTGTTGTAAAGCTTGGTGATCGAGCAGGCCGGTCTCCAAAACGCAGTATGCCGCGCTTGATTTCTTTTTCTTCCGTTTTATACTAGAGTGAGCTTCCCCAGCATTAATATCGTATCATAAAACTCCCTGCAACCCGTCTGAAACAAGATGTATACTGCACATGCCTGGCCCAAATTTCAACATATATGTCGTCACGTTTTCAGCGTTGCAAACAAAACCTCCAAGATAAAAAAAAAACATGAGGTACAATTTTAGAATTTAGTTGATAAGTAATTCATTAGTCTTAAATACTCTTGCACGGCTAGGGAACGAGCGGGGATTTATAGTTAGCGATCGCGTTTCCCTCTTAAAGGCGCCTCCTGTCATTTTTTTCCATTCTTTTCTGTCCAGGAATAGACTTTTTGCCCAATTACCCAAGCATCAAAAAATCAGAGAGAATGGAGGGAACGGAGGTGGACGCGCTGCACGCGTTGACGTCTGCAGCAGTAACTGTTCGAAAGCAAAAATCTCAAACAAACTGCTCTTCGAACGTGCGTTCCATAACGCCTTATTTTGATTATATTTACTTCGATTTCTTTTTTTAGCGGCGAAGCTCCTTATACCTTGTTTCACACTTAGCGTACAACGCGGTCAAAGCTACTGGCGCGAGCGTGAGGCTTGATATCGTTGATCATTTGCACGCGCGCTCGCGCGAAAAAGCATAGACAAAGCCACGCGCTCGCGCCAGTAAGCTTTGACAGCGTTGCATATTAAGTATGAAACGGAGTATAGGCGTTAGCCATGTCCGTAGGTGTCCGTAGCTCCGGCGTCCGGTGCTCGCGCTCCTGCTCGTGAGTTCGCGTGCTCACGAGCACGTGAGCACGTGCTCGCGTGCTCGTGTAGAGAAAAAAAAAGATAAAGAAATAAAAAACAAATAAAAAAAAGTATTTAAAAAAAATCTGTTCACGCAGTTGACAGGATTCGAACCTGTGCGGGGAGACCCCAATGGATTTCTAGTCCATCGCCTTAACGACTCGGCCACGATTGCGGGACGAGTAGGGGGCTCTGAGATGTGGTAGTAACTCAAGAGCTGGGGATGTCATGGATGAAACGTTGCATGTAGCCGCTCAACGTCTATACATGAGAGGGCGCTGCGGTCAAATGCGTATATAATCGCGCTAAACTTTGCATGCATTGGCTCAACGTTTATAGACGAGAGGGCGCTGCAGTCAAATGCTCAAATGCGTATATAACCACGTTCCGTACCACACATTCTCTTTCTGACATGGATGAAAACGAACGAAAGGCTCGGCATGCTGCGGCTCAGCGTCTACGCAGACAAGCACCACCAGAGCTTCGCCCCAATCAACATCATCCACCATGTGAAGATGCGGTCAATTTTTTATCCAGGGACAGAAAGAGCGTGCAGCGCGTGTACCCAAGTTCCCAGCATTCTCTTTGGCGCTTGGGTTATTTAGCGAAAGGTCTATATGGGTTGCTATGCAAGTTCCGGTGATGTCTATGAGCCCAGGAAGTGAGGGAGAGAAGGAGACGAGAGCGCACGGGGACGTCAGGACGCCGAGCACTGGTTTGAATGATTAGTGGCTAGACCCATATATATATAGTTATCATAACGTACGCTAGAGGTTCAAATGGCCCTGGTGTGGGGCTACAAATTGAAACAGACAGCAACCGGTCAGAAATTGACTTCCGGTAGTGCATTTTATTTATTTATTTATTTATTTGGAAACACTGCGGGCTCCGCTCTTTGATCCTTAACAGGAATGGGTAACACCATACGAAAAAAAGTACAGTCATAAATAGAAAAAGGAAAAACTCAGGTAAGTAAAATTTCCACAGCAGTAATGAAATTTTCAACAGGTGCTAAGATGACAATATCGTTTCCAAGCTCATTCCATTCTCGAATTGCTCCAGGAAAGAAAGAATATAAAAAAAGTCATTTTTAATTCTGTATATTTTTAACGCTCTAGTATGGCTATGGTTTAGGCGTCGGGACCCTGTCGATAATGGTTCCATGTAGCTAGAGCTTTCGATTTGAATAGTGCTGTTAAAAATATTATACAGTACGAACACTTAAAATCTATAAATTTTTGCTCTTGTTTGCAACGGCTGAAGGGGAAAAGCGAGTGCATTTTCTCCCAACACTCGATTATAAGAGCAAATATCACGAATAATCCGTACGCACTAGGCAGCTTAGAAAATTTCTCAGTCACGCAGATGAAAAAATTGGTCAGTTACGGTAATTATATTTCAAACTCATGTCATTAAAAACAGTGCTAAACCGGTTTCGTGTATGCCTTTATATGCCCTGTCGGACACTGTTAGCGCGAACAAGGCGTCGGCGTTTTCCAGCACGGGGGATATACGTGCCAAACGAACGAAGGACATGTGGAAAACCAATAGAGGAGGCAAGAACTACGCAGTAACACTGGATCAGTAACTCCCTGTGCATGCAGGCGATCAAAATTAATTGAAAGCCACCTAATATAGTCCAATGTGCAATAAATCAGTCCCGCTTTATTCTTTCGGCTAATGAATATGTGCGAAGATGCTTGTTCTACGTTCAAAACATCACCCGCACGCTCGAAATCTTTGCAAAATAGAGAAGCCAGAGAACAGATGCCCGATGAAAGCTGCCCGATATAGGAAATAATAAAAAGACACGTTTCATAGCCCACATACTTTATTCTTGCTTTGAATGTTTTTAACCGCTCGTAAAGATGCACGACGGGGTCCTTTTCATATGTAGTGACACGACTCGCATATTAGCAATATATAAGCACCACCGAAATGCTGGCGAACCTTGAAAACACTCTACATTCCTTTCGATCGTTATTTTGCTTAGAATCGTCGCTCGTTTTTACATACCTGCTATGGAACAGAGGTTTGAGTCTGCAATATTGCGAAATGCAACATCGCTCACTGGTAAAGAAAAAGGCTGTAACTAAAGCAATTACACTTTTGCCATGTTAATAAAGGTACATGCTATTCGGTACAACCCAAATAAACAAAAGCTATCCATACTGTTTTCTTTCGAAGAGACAAAATGCACGCGCGTTTTCCCATAGGAATGCACAGGAGCACCGCAAAAAGCAGACTGGTTGCTGTCTGCTTCAATTTGCGCCCCGGAAGTCGCGTAGACGCTAACGCCAGTTGAACCTCTAGCGTACATTATAATAACTCTATGGCTAGACCTAAAGCTACAGCTGCCTTTGTCTCCACTGCACTCGCCGAACGCGGTAGAACGCGGAACGCAGGCGTCCGGTGTTTGGCTTTCGCATTCGAAGGCGTTCCACGAGGGCAGTGGAGACAAAGGCAGCTGTTACCTACATCTACCCACTAATCCTTCCAACCAGAGCTCGGCGTTCTGACGTCACCGCGCACTCTCTTCTCCTCCTCTCCCTCAGCTCCCCTCTCAGAGCTTCTTTGTACTTCATCGATTCTTCCTGAATAATTGAAGGCCCACCATGAGGCACTTGGCTGTTTCTTCTTTAGGAACATGTCATGTGCCGCGCGCGCACACACATACACATACATACACAGCGCGCACGCACACACGCACAGAGTATACGTGTCCGTGAGAATTCGAAGTGAGCTGTAATAGATGCAAACTTTACGCATGCAGAAAAGTTTTATCGACGTTCAACCCTCATGATACAAAGTATAGTACAGGGAGTTCCCGGGAAAAAAGAACGGTGTTTTTCGGTCCGGATAAATGAACTATGAATCGCAGAAAGCTCGAACTCCGTGAGAATGTGAAGCCAGCGGTTGGGACAGAACGCGAAAGTTTGAGAAGATGACGTTGCCTCGATTGAAAAGATAATTGAGGAAAAACACGGAATTTCTCTATGAGCCGATGTCTACCTAAGCCTAATATCGTTAAAACAATAAATTATATTGTGAACGCTCGTGGGATGTATATCAGTTAAAAACACTCGTCAGCAAGAAATATAATATTGTTTTCTTTCTTGCTGACAAGTTTGTTTCACTGAAATACAAGCTACAGGCACCCACAATGGATTTTCTTTTTTTTTTCTACGAAATTAGGTGAACGTCAGCTCATGGAGAAAGTTCGTTTTTCTCAGTTAGCTTTTGACCCAGGTAACGTAATCTTGTCCAACTTTAGCGGTCTATCGCAACCACTAGCGTCACATTTTTACGGAGCTCGAGCTTTCTGCGGTGCATAGTTTATTTACCCCGGCCGAAAAACACGATTTTCTTTTCTCTGGAACACTTTGTCGAAAGCAACGATTTATCTTTTAAAAGAGGCGACATAAATCGGTTATACCCGAATTCTAATTTACAAAGGAGCACAAAATTTGTCCCGCAAAAGGTTGAAAGCTCGACAAAGCACGACGCCGAAGATACTCTTACAAATAAATGCGCTATATGTTAAATAGAAGGATTATGTACGTGTCCACATTTCCAATTTTCATGTGTTTTCCTTTTTCTTTCTTTTTTTCTTTCTTACTTAGTCTTTTTGCGTTTTACTTGAGCCACTTCGGGAAGGGATTACCCAATAAGCTCGTACACAAGACAGGAAAGCTTGGAAGATGCAGGAACGAAGAAGTGCTTTCCACCTGTTTGTGTTTTGTTATCAACCCCGCATGCTTTACGCTTCCACTTCCCGGTGGAAAGGTTAATCCATTTTGTTCACAGAATTCCCATGAAAACGTTAAATAAAGTATTCAAACGGTGTAATAAAATCAAGCACAAACAAAACAAAAAAAGCGCAGTACCGCCAACTATGCCTTGCAAAGGCGACAATGAGGGGAAGAAAAACGCATATGCCAGCTGTTTCTAGGATTCAATGTTTAGTTTTTCCTCGAAGTGGCAATTAGGTCAACAAAATAGATCTGGGAAATATGCTTCGTCCGTGACGTCACATTCGTCCGTAGCGACAGATCTCTGCGCAGATCCCCCAGCCACCAATAAATAAATCCGCCCCTGGCAATGCAGGAAGTCACGTATACGGGTAATTATGCTTGTCAATGAAAAATGTACTCATTAGTTTTCCACGCGATACAGGTTAAAGGAAAACTGAAAAGGTTCAGATATCATACATGCGGAAGAGACACTAATAATCGTCTTCACCTCGCTTCCATGGTAACGAATATCAACATTAGTTTCAATCATGCGTGGAGCTGGGATTCCTTTTTAGTTCCTTCCTCCTTCCCCACGTGGTTGGTGCGAGGAGGAAATCTGGGAAGGAACATGACGTCATCTCGCCATCCGCGAGGTCGACAACGCGTCCGCGATAGGCCTTTTCGCTCGCGTTGATGGCAAGGCGCCCCCGTTGGCTAAAATAGTTACTCTCGTTTTAACACAGAGTGTCATAGGGCTGGTTTGCACGAGATGAAGGCAACGCTACGAAATAGCGTCACGGAGAAACATCACGCGGACGCTAAATATAGCTGGCTATGAAGCCTTTATAATTAATTATCACGAAGTGATAATAATCTATGAATCGTAGGGAGAGAAACATACGCGTCCTTCCTCCACCCATTATGTGTATCGCGACTATCTGGAGGGTCAAGAAACATTTGATGTTTTGCTTAGGGCTGGGCACTTGATCGATTAACCTACCGATTAGTGGATTAATGAGTTAATCGCGATTAATTTCTTTTCATCGCTTGAATTTTGACAAACAAACAAAAACAAGGAAAAACTCCAACCCTTTGCCCACGCAGACGTGGACAAGTACACCTGTATAAAGGCAAACTTTAGTCGAAATTTTGACCCAAAGTAAACTGTAGGGGTCAGATCAGTAACTCCAAACAAGTGGAGAAGGTTATACGTCTCCCCAGCCACTTCAAACGCTGTGCGAATGTCCGTTTGGCAGATAACACTGTGAACAATCAAAGCAGTTCGCTATTGCCGGAGACTAATATCAGCGAACCTCTTTGCCTCTGAGGTTGAAGTAATCATTTGTAAGTGTAGGTGTCATTTGGCTGTTCTCATCTGCACATTCATTAAAAATCCGAAATTGCACATTGCCCCGTTTATCACATATACAGCAAAAGCCAAAAATATTTTTTTTTACGATTTTTTAGTTGTTACGCATGGGGACGGACGAAACCGATTAATTCATCGATTAAAGGGTGGCGATTAATCCGTTGAAACTTTTTAATCGACAGCCCAGCCTAGTTTCGCTGCAGTTAAAGGAGTGTGACGGTCTCGCCCAACTCTCGCGGGCTTCACAGCCACCGTCCTCGCGTGGCTTGATCTTCGCTTCTTGGGAAATGCCAGAGAAAGCTTGCGTCAGCATGGCGTAGCGACTGATGCGCCAGGCGTGTATGCACGCGCAGAGCGCTGGTAAAGTGCATATTTCTTCTGGCGGCAGCGACAGAAGGAATATGCTGCAAGACTCAGCTGCGTGAATATGTGCAGCTCAGCTGCGTGAATGTCAGAATGGTGTGATGTTTGAAATTCCCCGTCCCGTCGGAGGATGTAGGTGGGCCAGACGGGGAGGAGCACCAATGACAGAAATGAAATAGCACTCTGCCGCTAACTAGACAGTCCCCGTCTCACTCGGCAGTACATTGTGACCGCTGTGAATGCAAACCAGATTCTAAAAAAACTAAAGTGATGAGCAAATAAAAACAAAAATATTGCGCGCGTAAGTTTTATGACGCCTTCTCTCCCGAAAGCGCACGGCAACGATCTCGGTGTCAGCAACCCTTCCCTATCGCTCTCTGATAAGGCGTATATCCGCAATGAGCGAGTCATGTGTTAAAGGCCGTAGCCTTTTTTTTTTTCACTGTTTTTTTTTCTTTTTTCGTTTCCGTGATTTAAAAGCAAGAATTCAGTTGGAAGTACGCCATGTCCTGTTAGTGCACATTTCTGTCTGTCTTAGGCGTTTCTTTGAGAAGTACAACCAACCCAACTCGCCCTCCCAAAATCCTTCAGGCTCGCATTGGCTCGTCCTTGCCTTGTCTCCAGTGGCGTAACTAGGGGGGGGGATTACAAGTGCCCGGGCGCCACTTGGGAGAGGGCGCTGACGAGTCCACCCCACATGTGCCCAACGGAAAAAATCGCAGCGGAGCTACGTGAGGGCGCGAAATTTCATTTGCCATGGGCTATGAGGGGCGCAAATTTCATTTGCCGTGGCGTCATAACTTAGATTACGCCACTGCTTGTCTCAAGTGTGTCGTCGACGAGCGGCTCCTGGCCGTCAAGGGAAGAGGACGGATCAAGTACACGAGGATGGAATAAGTCGGTCTTTCGTTCAACTGTCCATATGTTTTCCATTAAAACACTACAATTGGCGCAGTCGAGTGATGTAATGACCCAGCGGCACGCGCGACGAAATGGATAAAATTAGCGTCGTGTCCCGCCGGTATTTTCTCTTCTTCTTTTTTTTACGTTTTGTATTTATTCTGTAACACTGTCAAACCTACTGGTAGTAACCCGACTCCACCTTGTGTTTCATCATGAGCGCAGCATTGTGCCAGCTTTGACAGCGTTGTACAGAACGCATGAGCACGGAAAACAGCATTTTCCAGGCAACAGTTTCGAGAAAATGGTTTCCACGAAGGCATAAAAATGTGTACGGTGTCTGGCGAGCTTTGAGCGTGTGCGCGCAGCCAAACCGAGTCGGAAGGCAGCTAACGAACGCTGGAAGCCGGGCAATGGAAAAAACCACGCCCTTCTTTCTTATCCAGTGGCGGCAGCAGAAACCGGCAATGTTCGCGCCCAGAGTGGTCGAACAGTGTTGGATAAGTCCAGGAAGAACGCCCGCGAACCCGTCTCTCAGTCAACGTGGGTCGGCAACCGCAAAAGCGCGGTCGGCATTCAAAGTTGGCGGCTGTCGGGGATCCCCTAGAACATTTCAAACGCGCGCGTTCGAAAGCAGCATCGAGGAAGGTTGTCGTCTTGGGGCCGTCGCACCACGCGCAAGGAATGTGCGCTACCGCCGTCTTGCCGCCTAGCCTCGCGGTGGAGAGGCTTGCACGCGCGCTGTGCGGGGCAGCAAACCCCTCCGAGTCGACGCCGGACAAGGAATGATGCTCGCATTCCTTCGAACGGGGAGGCACGAGCAGCAGCGCTCGACTGCATGGATGCCGCCGAATTATTCCTCCGTCGGTGCGCGAGAACCTTAATTGCAATCTCTTCTCTCTTTTATCGGAATATTGCTTGGAAGCTGACAAGCGGGACTTTTTTTATGATTATTCTTATTATTTTATACACACCATAAAGCTCCAAAGTCGCCTTCACCGTGTTGCAATTATAAAACACACACACTCTCTCTCGCTTCCGGGGAAAGAAGAAAAACAGGATAAACGCAACGACCACGTTCAAGGACGATGAAACCATCGGCAGTTTTAGAGAACGCGCGCCAGAGGAGCCACATTAATGTGCGCGACTACAGGACCGAAACAAAATTAACCGACGTTCAAATCATCAGTTAACACATTTTTCAACGTTCGCAAAAAGCCTAACAAGCTTTCTTTTTCTTCTTTTTTTACAAAGAGCAGGTATACATTTTTTTTTTTTTTTATGGTTAGGAAACATTACAATTTAAAGACGAAAACATCGAAAATAATGAACAACACGATAAAAAATCTTAAATGTTGTCGTCATTGCCCGGCCGCTGTTTTATTTTCCTTGTCTCAGGTGTTTAGACTGCGAAGACATTCACTTCGCGAACTATCGCTTGGGCGTAATGCCACTCCAGCCAGACAAGCGCGCCGTCGGGCACTCTCGCAATTCCTCCGAGTAAACACTGGGGAATGCGCGTCCAAAACTCGATTGCGCGCTCGGACGGACGTCCGCCGGGGAAGAAACGCTGCGCAATCCTGGGCAACGCAAAGAAGGCGTTGTCCCCGCGACCTCGCCGCATTCTGAAAGCTACTATCGCGCATTTCAAACCGCTGGCCCGTTATCGTCCGCAGCAATATAGCGGCAGGCACGAAACTGCATCCCCTGCCCGGACTCGGGAGTGAATGAGAGCTCCCGTCGAAAACAAACACTCGCGTACGTCGCGAAGCCGTGGCAGGCGATACCCGAGTATGCCACCACCGGTGTTCTCGCGTCGAAAGCGCGTCGAGATCGGCCAAAACCAGCGCGGCGGACGGAGTCGTCCACGGGCCGAAGCAGCCCAACACCAAAACTTGACAGGTGCGTCCCCGAAGCGCAGCGAGACGAGACGCATGTCGTCTGCAAAGACTCGAGCGATTTCGGCCCCGAGAACGCCGACCCTGAGGCCAGACGCGTTTCCTACGCGGCCCGGAATGATCGTGGAAAGTTTGTCTGGCTTACCTGGGTGCACTTCCTCGACTTTGTCCTGCCTCGACGGGGGAAATGTGATAGGAATAGTCCACAGTTCGAAACCTTCAGCCTCCAAAACGCCATGTTATGAATGACACTCCCCTTCCCTAGATGGCGCGAGATGGCCGCTGCCTAGCCTCGACACCAGAAAGACCGAAACGAACCTTTTTGTTTTTCTGCTTGTTTATCTTTTACAACTAGGATTAAACCAACCATTTGCGCCAAAGAAAAGACTATTATTAAGTATGTAGTCATTTTGGGTTGTATAGCGGAACTCGGTCTCGCCGACGTTTGGAGCAGTTCCCCGAGAACTGACGCGCGAAAATTTAAACTCCGTCTTGAGTTTCAAAACACGGGAAGTATGAAATGGCATCATCCACAAAGTTCAGCAGCCCGCAAAGTGGTTTACACTTTTAGCACAACCTCCTCAAAGTATATAGTGCTGGAAACGTTGTTGTTTTCTATGGAACAGCAGTTCAAGGAGTTCAAATTAGGTCAAGCGCTCATGCACTTCATTGCCCTCGGGTGAGTAAATATGGGCCGAAATTGCTGCTGCCGCCAAGCTGATTCTCGAAGAAATGAGTAAGCATTTCGCGCAGCGGTTATATGTAACAAGGGTTCTGCGTTTTCGGAGTTTATTTTTGAGCAAATTCGGAGGGTGTTTTGGCGGAGTTTATATTTTTTTCGCAAATTCGTGTTTTTTTTAGGTTTTTCTTTTAGCATTTCTTTATGGCACACGGAATTTTGGGTTTTTCGAAGTATTTTTTTATTCACTTTTTATTGTAGGCTGAATTATTTTTTCTTCTGGGGGGGGGGGATTTTAGCATGATGTTGATCAGTTTTAAGGGTAATGTTGAACCATGCTGAAATAACCTGATATAGGGTAGTGAGGAAATATCAAAACGTAGAAGAGACAAAAAAAATTACGTGTTGCAATTACAAAACAAAACACACACACACACACACACGCACATTTTCTCTCTCTCTTTCTTCCGGGGAAATAAAAGAAGACAGGATAAATCCTACGCCTCTTCTACGTTTTGATGCTTCTTCTCTACCCCAGTCTCAGAGTTAATTCAACGTGCTTATTATTCACCAGCTAGCTGCACCCTCACCATATTTTTCTTTAATGTTGAAATAGAGAAATACAAGAGAATCAACTACGGATACATTTTTTATTACGCAGTCAATATTTTCAACATTGGCAGTGGCATTCGTGATTTTTTTACAACTTGTAGTAAACACAAGCATATTTTTCCCATGTTGCACTAACTCACTGCAGCAGGCTCCTTTCGACTGACAACGCGAAACACGGAGAAGGATCTTTCCACATTCGCGCTGGGTAAGAGAAATCCAGTAGGATACGGTACACAGCGTGAAAGGATGGGCCACTCTTTTGCATGCCATCTCCAGAACATTAGCGGTCCAACGATATCCTTCACGGTGTATCCTGATATGCACAGAACTCTGTTTCGAACATGGGTAAAGTCATGCCCGCGTGGCGCGACGAGGAGCAAACAAATGCTCGTACGTCTCGAACGTTTGAGGCAGTTGTGCTTTCACTTTCGGATCTGCCCTCTATGCCAAAATGACTCGTCGGTATGTATTGCAGGTCGTCCGGAATATTTCATTTGACAGCACGACTCCACTCGTCGGCTACAGCATTGTACTACTGGCGAAAAGCGTCAACGGTGTGAGAGTGCTCCATCTCGTCAACCATGTCGAGCATGCACTCTACGTCCCCTCCAAAACTCATCACTGAGACGTTGGTCCATTGGCTCAACAGCGCCTTCAGGCGCACAACAAGTAGAGGATACACTTAATGCACCAATGTCGATTCAGCTTCTGATTGGTTGATTATGAACAGCAGTTCGTTCGAGGTCATCACAGCTGCTCATCTTTTCACACTTCTTACATTTTGCCCCATCACTCTTCAGAATGCTAGAATAGTGCGCCAGTAGTTAAGAATGTCAACAGTACTTCGTGAAATAAAAATAAATAAAAAAATCTTGGGCTGCCAGTCGATATGCACTTCAGCTCAATGCTCATGCCGAGCAGCCGAGGGAACCAAACATACGGCGAAGTTCTCTCGAGCTCGCAGGTAAATGAACAACGAAGTCGTGAGCGCCCTTGAAGCAATCCACTTTCAACCCCTCCTCAAGGATGTTGTTCCGAAGGTGGCAACGATCTTTGAAATGCAAAGCACGAAAATTTCTGTGCGACTACTGCATGTTTCTGTGGAGTTTCTTCATGGAAGCAGAGTCTGAACACAACGACACACGTGCACTTAGGGATTTGGCAAGTTTTGGAAGAACCTCTTGCATCAGCATCCCAATGGACACGGCGTTGCACTGATGTAGAATCTGTAAGTCTGCCATAAAGGTCCGGCGGCCAGGTAGCTCGTCAACATAGGATGTCGCACTGCTGGACGGCCACGGATCTCTGGCCTTTCGTCTATGGTTAAGAGATATCGGGCGGTTTTTGACTGTTTTCTTGACTACCTCGATATCGTGCTCGTGAGACCTCTGGTAGGTATTTTTGGTACATATGAGTACTTGACGGCATTGCCCATGCAACTGGGCACTTGTCCCTGAACAGGCTGCCAAGAGGTTCGTCCGTCTGATGGAGTGGTATCCACTTGGCAAAGTGCTCGGTAGAACTTGTGCGAGATGTCATCAGCGCAGTGGCGTCACTAGGGTCAGCGGCACCCGGGGCGGTAGCCTGCTGCGACACCCCCCCCCGCTTTCGCGTAGCCCACCGCGACACCCCCCCCCTCCCCCCGCCCCCCGCTCTCGCATAGCCCGCCGCGACTCCCCCCCCCCCCTCTCCCGCTCTCGTGGCCCGCCGCGACACCCCCTGAGCGCTGCACCCGGGGCGGTCCGCCCCCCCCCCCCCCTTGTGACGCCACTGCATCAGCGTCCTCCCTAGCATAATCCTGTTTCTTTTCAGGCATCCCTTCAGAGATCATTGGTGGGACTGGGACGTATGACCTAGGCAAAGAACAGCATTTTTTTCGAATTTAACAAATAATACTTTTTTATACAAAACATTAAAAGCTCAGCTGTTCACGATACCAGATTAATTTCAGCGAAAAAAAATATATATATATGACTAACAGTTCAATATAAATACACTCATCTGTCTCGAGACGAGGTTTCTTCAGCTGGATGGGCCGATTTGAATTCAGGTGCTCTGCAATACAGAGGGCACCCTTTCCATTTGCCATGTTGACTTGGGCGCGGCAAAACTGGCAGATAATGATGTCGTTGCTGGCAGTCGCTTTAAAATCTGGGAATTCCTTAGCGTAATCACCAGGAAGCTTATGCTTCCTTCCGATGGCGTGGATATACTGAATCTCGAATTTCTGTCGTCGGCACGGATGGCAAAAAGGATACGTGCTCAAGGATTCAATCTTCAACAAAGCGACCGCCAGAGCCAGAGCCATGGGAGATTTTCCTGAGAAGAGGCCAAAAAACATTCTTTGTAATGCTAGAAACAACATTGAAACAAAGGTCGATAAAAACAAGAACCGAAAAAAGTTGTTCTCTAGTTTACAGGGAAAGATGGAGGCTGTCGGGGTTTTCCTGAGTTTTTCCGATGATTGCACAACTGAAGGTCTTAAAATTCTGACTTTTTCGGATAAATCCGAATCACCAATATTTTTACCGGGGTGTGTTTATCGGAGTTTATCAAATTTGTCCGAAAACGCAGAACCCGATATCTAACAAAGCATGGTGAATGCAGCCAGTCAGCACTATTTCGCGGGGTGATTATTCCCGAAACCTCTCTTCTCCTTGGTGCAAGCAGATCAGGTCACTTATGGCGAATCCCACTGGTCGTTTTGGAGCGCGCAAGGATCGACCTTTTTGGAGCGCGCCTATTTCACTGGGCGATCGGGATCGAGAAGGACGTGTTCCACTCGTCGTTTTGGATCAGCTCCACTCCAGATCTCAATCCGGATCCGAGAAAAGGTGCTCGCTCGGCGGGAACGTGCACGTGGACTGAAGTCATGGGACCTACAAACAAATTCAGGTTTCCCGCTAAATTTAGGGGAAAACTTTACGTCATGTGACCTATGCACCAATTCAGCTTCCCCCGCTAAATTTATAGGAAAACTTTACGTCACGTGACCAGTTTCCCCGTTAAATTTGGCAGGGAAAACACCACGATCATTATTCTCCGTCCGGACATTTCATCAAACGTCGTTTCATTGAATACCGTTTCATCGAAGCCGTTTCATTGAACGCCATTTTGTCGAAAGCCATTTCATCGAACGCCGTTTCATCGAAGCCGTTTGATCGAACACCACCGAGTTAAGCAGTAAGAATTTTGGATCTAGGAAATAGTTGTCTTTTAAAACCGGAAGAATAGCAGACTTTTCTTTTCCTGCAAAGAGGGGAACTAATAATAAGAAACTTTATTTTTTCCACTACACCCTTTTTTCATAGTAACTTATGACTTGTGCTGCTAATGTAGCCAATAATAAATGGGAACACCGCCTTGGCATTTTATGAAACCTGTGATCATCGGGTGCAGTGACGAAGGTACGTCCCTTCAAGGGTGTGTCCACTTTCTAGAAGAGTCGTATTCTGTTTCAAGCACAAAGTCGTCCTTGAAGCAATGACATGTATCCACGTCGAATGAAACAGAAGAAAAAAAAAGCGTGTCTTTCTTTGTTTATTTTTCGTCATCGGCAGAACCATGGACTTGCCGGCTTTTCAACCTTTGTAATGAAAACTCAAGTAAATAGATAAATTAAAAAGACGCAGAGAAGAATAGTTATAGACCTTTCCGGATTTACCTTTTATACGTGAACAAACAGGAAACAGCCGCTTATCTTACCTGAAAACAAAAAACACTAATTACTACCCACTCATATATTTTATATCTATGATTCAGTAACCAAACTTTTGGTGAAATAGTGACGAGGGTAGTAATTTTATTTCTGGTAATGCGACAGCAGCGTGGAAACAACTCAGACGAGAGAGTAAATAATCTAAATCGCACTATAATGCTCCAAAATTCGGTAAAGTGGAATTCGATGAAAGGGCGTTCGATGAAACGTCCACTTATTCGATGAAACAGTGTTCTATGAAACGGCGTTCGATGAAACGTCCTTTGCCCCACTTTTTCATCGACAACGTATCAACACTAAATCAACGCAACGTCAATTCAAGTCACCGTATGACGCACGATAAGAGCAATGTCGGTCAATCGTCATCGTCATATCGTCGAATAAGCAGCGCAGCTGCTGTCTGTCTAAACGCATCACGTCGTGTGATCGACGCACAATTTTAAGGCGAAAGCCTTACTTGTCCCATTACGCGAAAAGGCCCCGGCGTTGTGCCCGGAAGGTGGTCATAAAAATACGTCATCAAGCACGCACCGCTCAAGGTCAACGTAAAGTCACTGGATCCTGGGAAAGTAGCGCCAAGCTCCCCGTATGGTCGCCATCTTGGTCCGTGAAATGAGCAATTTCTCCTTGACCCCTCCGCTCTTGGTGAGCCGATCTAAACTCGCTGGTGACGGGTGGCCTTATGGAGACGTTTCTTGTATACCGAGATTTTGCTAACCACACACCGGCGAAACAAGCGCAAATTTTCTACAAGTCCGAAAATTGTGTTTTGTGAAAACGGTGTTTTAGAGTCGACTTTAACGTCAATTCAGCCTACATAGAAACCATAGAATTGATTTATAGTTCAAATATTCATTTAGGAAATAATAACCTGGTAGACTAAAAAAAGCAATAGCTGTAGAGGTCAACATCAAAGTTTTCAAAAGAATGAAGTTTTAGGATTTTTTCGCCTCCAAAGAACCATGTGTCCTTCAGGTGAACTTCTATACCCGTTTTCACCTCAAGAAAACAGTAAGTTTTGCGCATTGTTCATACGCCGCGCGAAATAGTTCTCGCCAGATTTGGTTGTCGGAGGCACAGGCGATGCTTTTGGCGTTTGAAACGTGTACTCCTTGATAAGATAACGTGTATCCACTCCAAAATGCTACTAAATATATCTTAAATCTCCACCTAAAGGTGAAAATTAGTAATCATCCGCGAGAAGCCGGACTTTTTTTCCTATGGTTCTTGAGGTGAAAACAGGTATAGTTAACGCTTTTCCATGGGCAATACCAATTTGTCCGACGACAAAATTTGCAAACAAGTGCTACTTCGATAAATGTCGATATCTTGGAAATCAACAAACTCCTTGAAGTAGTCTCTGGGAAGCTCTGTATTTATTCCATCCTATCAATATCCATCAACACCCATCCCCTCTTCCACCTTCTATGAAATCTCATGGTTCATATCTTTCAATGTTACAAAAACACAAGCTCTCTTCCTCTAAGAGGCACAAATAGCATGGCTCAAACTGGAAACCGTAACAGTGGCCTTTGTCATGATTCGAAAGTACAATGACCTGTTATTCTCAATGAACATTGAGATAAGAGGCAAGGTACCTTTGTGAATGGTCCAAGATTTGAAAGAAAACTGGGGTGGCATTTTCTCAGGAACTGGCCAGGGTGTCGAACCGGAACCGAACCGAACCGAAAACCGGAACCGAACCGTTATTTTTAGCCGCACCGGAACTGAACCGAACCGAAATCTTCGCCGCCATCTTGGAAAGGAACCGAACCGAACCGAAAAATATTATAACGAGTAACCGGTTCAAACGGTCAGAGTATTTTTTTCCATTTGTAAGTATTAAAAATGAATATATGGGAATAAAGAAATTGACAGCTGTATTTCTTTCTATTCATCAAATCGTCATATACAGAATTGCAATGTATGATAAATTGTGGGTTTCTTGGCACTTTTGTAATGGCACTATGATTAACCATGTGTCATGTTGTCACATGACGTAATGGTGTCAGTACATGCTGTCAAGTAATGTCACGTGACCCCGTGACGTCACGTTACTCACTGCGTCAAATCGATTTAATTTGAGGAAGTCACTAGATGTATTAACCTTGTTGACAGAGTGACGAAACATGACATGACGATTTCGCACCAAGAGTCGTGACACTGTGACGTAAACGATTTTCGTAACTCCGAGTCGAGTGCTCGGGTTCATGACATTCAGCACCTGCAAACATTCGGGTAACGGCTCATGTTCAATTAAATATAATAATAGTCCAACTCTAACAATCTCTGAAGCTCAGTCCAAGCTTCTACTTTCCAAACCCTAGCGCATGACTATGATGAACACCGATGGTGTGTAATTAGCCTCAGATCACGTGGCCGCTTGTTCGAATTGCGTGTTGAGAAGGGAAGCGACAGCTGTCTCTTTCCTTTATTTAAACTAATGGATGGTTCCGCAGCTCTCAACGTCAGGGGTTGCTTCTTAACAGTATTTACTGAAAGATACAAAAATTGTTGCACGACCAATTTTAGATTATTGAGAGCACCCAAATATTTTGTCGTTTAACGCCAGACACCTCGATATCCCCGGATGGGGCGTTGATGAACTCATCGCCGATACCATTCAATGGTTTTTATTGAGCATTGTGCGGAAAATGGCGAAGGAAAAAAATTTCGTGGGCAGAGACAACCATGGCGGTGATAAAGTCACCTGATGGTTCCCGGGTTATTCAGCTGTTGCCTCTGCTGACGCTGATGACCTTGCGGCAGTTTTACCTGCCGCCTCATAAAGAGTGCCCAGGTCGCTACGAAACTGTCGCCAGATGACGCGCGGATGTTTTTCTCTTGTGGCGATCAACAAAGATAAATGTCAGTGTCAGTTATTTGATGCTCTGGATGAAGCGCATTGCTGTTCGGTGCATATCTCTGCGCTAACATTAATCGCCACAAACCAGCGGTGGAAGTGAAAGCGTGGCGATAAAGGCGTGTGGTGGGGATAATCTGTCCACGCGTGGTTGGCGAAACCTGCCAGGAAATTTGCCGAGGCATTGGTTGTTACGACCGGTAATCCCGGTCATATTGCAGTTCTCGTGGTAATCCGTAGATTGAAACCGACTGTGTTGAGCGGGTGGTTTTAATCACAATTACATCATCAATATTTGCGAAGGTAAGACTAAAAACAGCCTCATTTCATCTCGAAATTTCACAAACAAAGCAGGCAATGCAGCCAGCAGTGGTGCAGGCCTGATGTTTTGCTGGCGGCGCGATGCGTCTGGTCTGGCGGTGTTGGCGGTGTGGTGTGTCTGCTGGCGAGCGCGGTGCCGCCTGCAGGTGGTGCCGCAGGCCTGCTGGCGTTGTGGTCTGTATGTGCGCGGGTGGCGTGCCGCCTGCTGTATCTGCAGTGCTGTGTGTGTTGTGGTGGT